>RJWJ010023902.1:0-25394 GCA_004363605.1 Indri indri
CCGTCAATGGGTAAGTTCTGGGAGCAAGTTTGACAGGTATGTGCAAGTGATGAAACCGGAAGTTGTTCCTGGTGTCTTCACCAGGGAAATGAGACAACCAGTCCAGATTCCACACATCTGACTCCTCCTTAAGACAACTGCTTGCAGTGTTGGCTTTCTGCCAAGTACATCGGCTGCCTTCCATGGAGCAACGTCAATCTAGGAGCAGGCTGGTGTGCTAAACATTGATGCTGATTTGAGAGTGGTGGGAAGATCTGGGTTAAAAACCCCTTTTGAGTTTGCTCACCCCCTGAGTCTCAGTTTTCTCATCTATGAAATGGGACTGCTACTTTTTCCTGCGGTGTACACTGAGGGTTAAGAGCACGTCACTCTGGGACCAGGTACTGGGGCTCCTATCCAGCCTGCTCCGTCTTAGCTATATGACCATTCATCCCCTCTGTACCAAAGGGTCTCATCTGTAAAATGGGGGCGATACCAGGACCTACCTCCCAGAGCAGCTGGAGAATGAAATGAGTTAACCTGTCAAACACAGACAGCAGCATCTGGCACAAGGTAACACTCAGTAAACACAGCCACTTATTACTGCCTCGCAGGACTGTCACACAGGTCACAGTGACACTGTAGATGATGTGCAGTGTAATGTAGTGATGTGTAGTCTGTCAGTGTAGGTGACACTGCACGTTGTAATGGCAGAAGAGCCAGGAAATAGCATTAAAATTATCTTCGAGCTCTCAGGCCTGCCCTCCTCCTGCAGGCATGTCTCCTCCCTTTCTGGATTCAGAATGGCTCAGTTGCCAGTTTGGAAATATGGGGCTTCCTGAAAAACAAGCCACGCACTGTCCCCTGCTCTGTACATAAAGAGCAGCTCACACCGGGAAGGGATCCGCCAGTCTTGCCTACCCGTCCCCTGAATAAAATTTCTAAGCCCAAGCTAGCGCATCTCATCCCTCCCTGAAATGCTAGTGACACACTCTCTCATCCACTCACTCTCTCACTCATTCTTAAAAAGTACCTGCTCTCTGCAAAGCATTGCAACTTAAAGTCCTCCCATCAGTGGGCAGCAGGATCAGCATCTCCTTCCTTCCTTCTGTGTCTGGCCCTAGGACTGATACCACTTTGCCTGTATTCCTCATCACAACTCTGAATTAGGGCTGCTGTTTTCTGCCTATCATCCCTGCCCTCCACTGCCCTAGCTCAGCACTTCCCTGTGGCTGTGGGCTGGGACCACATGGGGGTCTCAGGACATGCCCCAGGTCAGGGACATCAGAATCTCTGGGCATGAGACACCAGGATTTTTTAAAGAACACTTTTCGAATAATTCCAATGTAATCCCAATGTGCAGCCAAGGCTGAGAACCACTGGTCCAGGTAGTGGTTGGTAATCTTTGAAAAACATTTGTTGAGAGATCAGTGTTACTGTTCTAACTCTGTGAGCGTGTGTTTTGGGGTGCTGCATTTCACACTTCACTCCCTGTACAGAGACCAGCAGCCTGACAGGTCTGGCCTCACAGCAGCCCCTTCTCTGGCCCCTCCCGAGTCCTGCTCAGCCCCCACTCTGGAGCCGCATCCTTGTCCTTGGTGCTCAACTGTGCGCGGCATACCCTAGGGAGAAATTCCACAGCATAATTAAAGACATGTTTCTGGGCAGCTCGGACTCCTCCAGCCCTTCCCTTTAAACATGTCTGTAACTTTAATTAAACCCAGCCAAGGCTCAGAAGGGGCTGGTGGAAAAAATTTTTTCCCCAAACTGGTATTTCCTCTCTCTCTCTCTCTCTCTCTCTCTCTCTCTCCCCCCACCCCCTCTCAGTCTTTCTCTTTTTCTTTCTTCTCTGCTCTTTACCATTCAATCTGCATGGGGAGGAGGGGTTTCTGGCGAGGGCAGAGTTGTGCTTGTTGTTTTAGAACTTAGCCAGTTAGATTGTTTTCCCTCACTCTGTGTTTTCGATTTTAAAGAGGGTAGCCAAGGCTTGAAAGGAGCCACGTAATTCTCCCTTCCGCACTGAGAACCAGACAGGATTCTTAGCCTGGATGAATGTGACCTGGGACCTGGGTGCACTTGGAGCTGGCTGCCCCACCGCCCAGCGCCTGCCACGTCCTCTCACCCAGTGCTAGGCCCAGGACAAAGGCCACGGCCGTCTCAGTGCCCAGGTCCGGAGGGCAGGAAATGGTGAGTCCCCTGCTCTCAGGAGTCCTGAGGCTTCCGCCATATATCCTGTCCTAGCCTGGAGCAGAAGATGACACCTAGGGGCCCTACACAGTGAGCTCTCAGGGACAAAGGACCTGCCTTGTGACCTTCATGCACCCTCCCTAACACAGTGCCTGGTCCACAGCCAGTAGGGACGGGCGTGTATTCGTCTCCGGCAGTGTGGGAGCACTCGTCATTGGGAACGCAGGGGTGGGGACAGACTTCTTGGGAAGTCTTCTCTCACCCTCGCCAACCCCAGCGTCCCCTCTGAGCTCCCAAGCTCATCCTCGGCTCCACGCCGTGCTTTCTTCTACTCCGTGTCCTGCACATCATGCTGCCACCTGGCTCTGGATTCCAGGAGGGCAGTGGCTGTGCCCAGCGCACCTTGATAGAGGGCAAACACATATCCCAGTTTGCCAGGCCCGGTAGTTTTCATTTATTGTCCTGGTGCAGTTATCAATAGTGCTCCCTTTCACTTTCAAAACTGCCCTGGTTTGGATGGTAAGTTATATGGTCACTCCATCTTGGTGACATAATGACCAGCCTCTTAGATGGGGCTCGATCCCTGGGGGCAGTGTGGTATATAGGCCACGTCTGCCTGTCCTGGAGTCACACGGCATGGGTTTGAATCCCAGGTCCAACCCCACCAGTCACTAACCCTTCTCTGGAGCCTCGGTTACCTCATCAGTGCCGTGGGGATAACAGAGGTCTCTCTCACGGAGTCACTGGGAGGGTTAAATGAAGTAATACACTTAGCAATGTGCCAGGCACTTAGTAATACTTGACAAATGTTAACAGAGGAAGAAAAAAAGGAGGGAGGAATGCAGACATCTGAAGATTTTCCCTTATGCCCTTAAGGATTGGAGAGAAGGAATGAGGAAATTTGGTATCTGTCTTTATTCTTACTCCGCTCACAGGAGTAAACACCCCAAACTGTGGATGTTTGAGGAATTAAAAACCTCAGAGCTGAGTTATGGGCTTGGTGAGTTGTACTTTTCTTAGAAGTACAACTTTCTAGAGGCAGAAGTTTCCAGAAGAACCAAAAGCTTAGAAAGGAGCCACAGATCCCTCTCAGAGCTCCTGAGGGATTATGGGGGATGTCTCCATCTTACCCAGACATTCTGGAAGCTCCCAGAGTGTGGTAGCAGTGGGACAGCCATCTGGGGCACACCAGACAGAGACCTCAATTTCCAGGCCAGCAGGACGGCATCCAGTGAGCCCTGGCCCAGACCATGCCTGGCCCTGGGAGATGCACCAGCCAAGGTCCTCAGCCTGATGCTCCATCCCCCTGGGGAGAGGGCAGAGCCCCTGAGCAAGGGGACAGCCACCAACACCAGGGAAGGGAGCAGACTGTGAGGGCACATGAACCAAACCTGTCTTTGAAAACACAGTTATTCTCTGTAACAGCTACATGCTTGCCACAGGAGTGGAATCATTTCAGGCCACCAGTGACAGTCCTCAGGTATATTTTTTGAGGACCACAAAGAGCACACCAAGAGGAAAATGAACTGAGAATCTTAATTTCTTATGGGGGAGGGAGGGAAAGAGAGTGGGAGAGAGAGAGAGAACAAGGGCATATTGAATTTTCCTTAGCCATCCACAGCCTACACGCGTCATGCAGGCAGGAACTGTGAGGAATGTCTTATTTGCCATTGTATACCCAAGAGCCTGGTGCAGTGCCTGGAAATTATTAAGTATTTGTGGATTGAGGGAGCAAATGAATGCATGAGTAAGTGTAATAATGAGTCTTGTTCAAGTTTTGTCAGTATTTTCACGCAAGAAGGGAAGCTCCTGGCAGAAAGGGGCTGAGTCTCTGATTCCTGTTAGCACTTGGCTCCTGGGGGCAACAACTAACTGTAATGCTACTGTGGAAATGACACCAGCTTCGAAAGAGGAAAGCAGCTGGAGGACAGTGGTGTTCCCAGAAGAGCCAGCTCTGACTTGGCTTCCCTCTCCAGTCCCCCTGTACCCTGGTCCAGCCTCACGTGGCTTTGGACCATCCGTGTGCATGGCTGGGTCGTGTCCCTTGCTGCTTGCTTTCGTGCTGGTCATAGAGCTGTCATTCCTCAGCCTGACACCTGCCGGCCACCCGGGGCTCCCACTTCATGTCTGGGCCTGAGACCAGGCTCAGAGGCCCAGCAGCCAACTTGTGGCACCCCCCTGCTCATGAGTCCTAGTTTCAGCTCCACAGACCTCCCGTCTATGTCCCGAGTCTTAATAATTCCTCTTCCTTCCCTTGGTTCCCTCAGCCCTAGCGGGTAGCTGTGTCCTGCAGTTGCTAGCCCCGTGATACCTCAGAGTTCTCTTTCACCCTCCCACTTACCGGCTTCGTACTCAGCTAACACTTTTTCATACAAATCCTCTCTGCCAAGACCCTCACTCGTAGGTCTTCAGATGTTCCACATCTTGGCCCCATTTCTTCCCTAATATTCCTTCCCATGCTCAGGACAACCCTGGCCCAGCTACGTAAACCCATTCTGAATCAAGGTTTGGAACAAATACATCTCTTCTTCCCTCTGGTGGGTGTCGCTCCCTGTCCCCTCCCCAGCTCCCCTGTGGCTTGCCGCTCCCATCTTTCTAATCCCAGCCCTACCCAGCCCTCATCCCTCACCCCTCCCTTCCCTCTCTTCGCAGTTCCTTGAGTCAGTTGGCCTTTGCATGATGCTGCAAGGCTGCAACATAGTGCATTATTTCTTTACAGTTATATATTTACGCCTTACCCCTTCCCAGAAAAAAGGTACAGAGGTCAGTTGGCATTTGCATGTACACCCTTGGGGTTCTCTGATCTCCTGTGGCTCTTGCCTGCATTCTCATGGAATATGTGGCCTGTGCTACTTTATATTGCTCTTAGTCTCAAGCATACTTCGGATTTTCCCAGCCTGCATAGAAGCCAGTCCAAGGTAGACTCTGTGTCTTACGCTTTAGGTCCCTAGCCTAACCCAGCCCCACTTCTGCTCACTGAAAGGGCTCAGGAAATGTCTGTGGGGTTAATAATGTATTGCATCTCATTGAATCTAGGACGCAATCAACTGTAAGATGCACTGTTATTTTTCTGCATCACTGAGAAAGAAAGAAATGTGTCCAGTTAAATTGTGACTTGGTCATGAGCTGTATCCCAATTTCAGAAATGTTAAAACATGGAAAAACAACGTGCCTTGTAGACGCAATGAAATAAGCTATTCCTGAGCCGGGAGCCTACTCGAGAGTGGTTGGACATTCTTGTTTCCTTTGAGCCTGCTCTTCAGGGATTGGGGTTCCTCCCACTGCCCCATGTGGGGTGCTCAAGAGCGTGGTGGGCTGGGCTGGCAGGTTTAAGACCAGAGACGGGGGGGAGGGATGGGCAGGCAATGGCTTCATATGCAGGGTGGGCAGAAGAGTTTCATGTTGCGAGGACGGAGAAGCATGTCCTCCTGCAAAGGGCACTAGTCAGAGGCGCACAGGCGGTTCAACACCGCTCGGTGCTGAATGGCAGCAAGCCCTGACTCCTCCCTGCCAGCCCCCACCCCGCCCCAGCCTACACTTTCACCCGGTTGATTTGCATCACGCCTCACTTCGAAACCACGGATGGTAACTGTTACCTTTTGCCTTTTCCGCAGGGTCCAGTTCTTCCAGAGCAAAAGCTGTATCTGTCTCGCGAAGCCCATGCTGGGGACCACAGGAGGACTAGGACTCAGGGCCGGGGCTCAGAGCGCCTTGGGTTCAGGCTGCTGTGTCCTTCTCCTGGTGATTAAAGGCTACTTTTCCCCTTCAAAGCATAATCCCTTTTAATTACATGTAAGCCCTTTGTTGGAGAAAAGAGGCAGGCACCATGTAGGCTCCTTTTTAGGAAGACAAAGAGTGAGCTAAAGGCACAAGCAGCTGGGCCCTAAGGGGATTGAGGTGGGGGCATTTCATGGGAAACCAAGACCCTCAGGTGCCCTCCTCCATCAGAGGGGTTTCTGGGGTTCCTGAGGGGATGCCTTTGGATATCTCTGACCATTAAGTTTGGGACAAAATCTCTGTGCATAAATATAGACCGGGCATTTGTCCTCTGCAATGGCCCACCATGAGCTGGCATCTGGGATGTGACTGCCCTTTTATGTACAATCAACTCACCTGGCAGATCTGAAGTGATTCCTCCTCTTTTTAGCCCTTTCTCTTGCCCTACAGTGACTATGGGCCAGCCATCTGGGGCTCTCTGAGCTTAGTGAATAGTTAATGATGTTTGTGTCTTGTGCTAACATTGACCAAATTGTCCTGGCTGCCTGGAGCGGGGTTGAACCCCGAGGTTCAGCAGGACAGAGCCTGTGATTGATTTGCAATGTCTGGCACAGGCTGGGGTGTAGGAGAGGCAGCAGGAGAGCCAGAGCCAGTTACTGTCACCCCAGCTGCACAGACTCATCATCAGGTGACGGACCTGTGACCTCGCGGGCCTCCCACACAGAAACTTCCCTGCTTCTTTACCACAGAACTTTTTGTCTCTGGCTCCTTTGGTAGTTCATAATAAGCGTGATGACTGGGTGTTTGTGCACATATGTGAAATGTGCCTCCCTCAAACCTTGTTGTGACATCAGCATGTTACCCATCTGACGTGAAAGAAAAAAAAGAAAGACTCTAGACCCTTGAGACCCTGATGGGGTGGAGGGAGCACCGCAGAGTAGGAATGGACGCTGACTTCATGGAGTTGGTGGGGTCTGCTTAGAAACACGGGACATGGGCTTGGATAACTCAAGGAGCGTGTGACGGGCCTATGGGCTGTGTGTGGCGGGGCTTCCAAGAAGAGAGAGAGAGTTTCTGCTGAGAATGTCGAAAAGGCTCCTTATAGGTAGTGGCATTTATTGAAAAGATAGGCTTTAATGAATCACAAAATAATAGTTTTGTTTATGATTTACAAACTGCGTTTACATGTTATTTCATTTTATACTCACTACAATTTTGTGAGGTAGATATTTGCTCTATTTTACAGATGAGGAACCTGAAGTCTACTGAGATTAAGTACTTCGCTCAGGGTCACACATGACCGTGCTGGGCTCTTGAACAAGTAAGCCATTTAAACTCTACACAAAGACAGGGAGGCAGGAATAGCTTATCCTGCCCAGGAAAACCACAAGAAGTGAAGCGTGGCTGGAGCGAAGGGTATGGGTGGAGGACGCTGGAAGAGGAGGCTAGAAAGGGAAACAGAGGCCAGACTGAAAAATCGATGACAATGATGATTGATTCAGTTGAGATTTACTGAGCACCTATGAAGTGATCTGCCCCCCACAAGTGCAGGCATCCCCAAACAGAAGCAAGCTCTGTGCAGAACCATTAAGACCCTGCTGAATGCTAAAGAGTATGGGTTTCATCAGGCAGGAGGCCATGAAAGATTTTAATCCAGTGGATGCCAGGAGTAGTCTGTTCACACTGGCAGCAGCGCGAGGGTAGATTAAAGGACAGCAGAGAGCCTGAGCAATGGCAGTGACAGCCACGATGGAGAGAAGGGGAGGGACTGGAGAAATAGGAAGAAAGGAAACACCCAGTACAAAACTGAGTGATTTGTTGGAAATGGGTGGTGAAGGGGACAGAGAAGTCAGCTAGAACTATCAGAGCTTGGGGTCTGGCTGGGAGGATAGTGAGATGTTTACGACTGAGAAGAAGATGCCAGAGGAGGGCCATGGGCAGTAGAGGAAGTTGGGGAGAAGAGGGGTTTGCATTTGTTATATCGAAGTTCCTATGGCAACATCTGAGTGCAGATATGCAGCAGGCATTGGATACTTGGGTCTAGAGTCAAGAATGAGCTTCTGGGATGCAAACATAGATTTGTGAATTATCAACCTATAGGTGGAAGATTAAGCCCTGGGAGTGATTAAGCAGATTACCCCAGAAAGATAAATTTGGAAAGCGTGTGACATTGCTCTAGGGGAGCTACAGCTGGTGAAGGAATATGCCTCCTTCCAGATTCCTAAAAGGAAGAAAAAAATAAAAAAGTGTAGCCATCAGATATCAGTTAGGTAAATAGTGTTCTGGGATAGTTTTTAAATGGTCCACTTTTCATAGAGTTAGAAAAGAGAAAGTTAAACTATGAACACTTTGTTATATTCAGTTGATGATACCGTAATTGCATTATTCCCACTTTTTAACTGGTGTTCTTTCCTGAACAAATCTGTTTGTTGGAGTTGATGTATACATAAAATTTACCATTTTAACTACTTTTAAGTGTAGAGTTCAATAGTGTTAAGTACATTCACATTGTTGCGCAGCCATCATCACCATCAATTCCAGAACTTTTCATTTTGCAAAACTGAAACTCTGTACTCATTAAACAATAATTTCCAAGTCCTCTCTCCCCCCCATCCCTGGCAATCACTGTTCTACTTTCTGTCTCAATGAATTTGACTACTGTAGGTACCTCATATAAGTGGAATCATATTCTTCTTTTTATGTCTGGCTTATTTCATTAAACATATTCTTTAAGTTTCATCCATGTAGCATGCTGTCTTAATCTGTTCAAGCTGCTATAACACAATACCATAAACTAGGTGGCTTATAAACAACAGAAATTTATTTCTCACAGTTCTGGAGGCTGTGAAGTCCAACATCAAGATGACAGTAGATTCTATGTCTGGCGAGGGCCTACTTCCTGATTCACAGATGGCACCTTCTTGCTGTGTCCTCACGTGGTAGAAGGGGTAAAGGGTCTCTCTTGGGCCTCTTTTTATAAGGGCACTAATCCCATTCATGAGGGCTGTATCCTCATGACCTAATCACCTCCAAAGGGCCCACCTCCTAACCCATCACCCTGGGGGTTAGGATTTCAATTCATGAATTTTGGAGGGACACATATATTTAGACCAGAGCTCATGAGCCAGAATTTATTTGTATTCATCCATCCATGGTCATTTGGGTTGTTTCCATCTTTTGGATACTGCGAATGATGCTGCCATGAATATGGATATGAAAATATTTGAGTCACTGCTTTTAATTCTCTTAGGAATATACCCAGGAGTGGAATTGCTGGATCAAATGGTGTTTCTATGTTTAATTTTTAAGAGAACTACTGTATTTTTTTCCATAGCAGCTGCACCATTTTATGTTCTGACCAGCAGTGCACAATGGTTCCAATTTCTCCTCATCCTGGCCAACATTTGTTATGTTTTGTTTTTGTTTTATAATATCCATCCTAATGGGTCTGAGATAGTAATTTTGTCATGGTTTTGAGTTGTATTTCCCTAATGATTACTGATGTTGATGACATTTAACTCTTTTTTTACTCTTTCAATTTTATAGCTATATTTAGATATGCATTTCCCTCCTTAGGTAACTACAGTTGTTTAAAAATTATTCCAAAATAAAAGCTGTATTTTCAGTTTTCTCCAATATTTCTGAGAATATGCCTAGTCAGTCAAGAATAGTACTGATGATTACTGCCTGTTTCATTCTCATAATAATCACCATTAACATAAATTGATTGGGGTAAACCTGAAATTGATGGAAATGTAGAGAAAGCCATAGTTTCAAGCAAGCACACGGCACATGGATTGAGAGTTGTGAAGTTAGGAAATGAACCAAACTAACTTATATTTGTCTTCAGAAGTATAAAGAAGTCAAGGCAAATGGTAAAGTTTAAAGATCTTGTCATTTCTATTAAAATTTCTGAGGGTTGAAAATGTAATATTATAAAGGAAGAGGTATTCTGTTAATTATGCCAATTATTCTGCCAACAAAAATTCAGAGTGGAGAGAAGTAATTTATAATTTTTAAAAGTCCCTATTTGGAAAAAAGCTCTGGAGAAATATATAAGCAAAATGAATTTGAAATTACTGTAATTTTGGAGTGCAGATAAATTTGATAATGGAACGAATACCAATAGATCACCATCCGTTCACTCGAAATAAGCTGAGGAAAATGGAGTGTCCCCAAAACACATCATTGAACATATATTTCTTTGAAAACAGTCATTTGTAGGTGAAATGGGAAGGCGTTATGAATCTATGTCAGAAGGATAAAGGCAGTTTGGTGATATCATAATGTAAGATAAAGAAAAATACCTTGATTTCTAAGTCTGAGTTTATTTCTACCAAATTCGAAACTAAATCATTGGGCAATTAAAACCTGAAACTCCTTCAGTCATCATGAATAGCATAAGCATTTCCTCAGTTTATTCAATAATATTTAATGAGATAATAGTGAAATAAATAAATATTAGTTTATGAAAGTTACACCTAGAAAAAACTCCTAGGCTGGGTGGAAGCGGCCAGCAGGTTGGCTGCCTGGCTCACCGATTTGTTCTTTTCTGGGAGTGACCCCGTTGCCAAGGGAAGAGAGTCTATAGCGGATGTTTTAATGCCACAGGTCCCGGCACCCTGGCCCTAGCAGATTGGTCAGGTGTAGTCACATGACTTTAGCTGGGCCAATCAGAGCCTATTCACAGAATTTGAGGCCGTGGGCCTGAGAGAAGCATGAGTTTGTCGTTACGGAAGTGCAGGAGCTCTGAGGAACTAGAGGCCATATTGAGCTCACGTTCAGGTTCAGTTTGTGCACCATGCATAGGCCACCGAGTGAAGAGTGGGGGCTAGACTCTCACTCGCTGTTGCTGACCAAGCCTCAGACCCTTGTACAGGGCTGCGTCCCGGGAAAAGGAGCTCCTTTTTCTTTTCACAAAGGTGTCTTCTGCTCACCAAACTGTGAGGCAACCGTGAGGCTGCCTCCACCCGGAGGAGCACCTTTTCTAATAAAACACAGGCTGGCAGAGGCCTTGGGGCTGTGCTCCCCGCATCAGAGAAATCTGATCTGCAGTAGCAAAGAATGAAGGGAATGCGCAGAGAGGCTGAGGTGGAGAGCGTGGGGCCCAGCCTTAGCTGAGTCCCTGGTTCCAGCTGTCGTTGGGACACAGCTGTCCCTCTGCTTTTCAGGCAGTTTAGCTGTAAGACGCTCCAGTCCTTCCAATAAAACCTCCTATTTGGCTTCTATCGCAAGATACCTGACTTATGTGCATGTCTTAATCAAGGAGAGGATATGACCTGGACCAACTGACATGGGGTAAAAACATTGTTTGTAGTCTACTGGACTGTATCTGATTAAAATTCCTGGGTAGGTCAATGACCATAATACTAATATAAGTATTAATATAATAATAATACAGCTCAATGGAGTCACAGCAAAGTTTAAAGCAGAAGAGCTCTACTGTCATGAATATCTTTCAAAAAAGTAAAAGAACTCCAAAACGCTCAATATTGTCAATTCCTGCATCTATTAAGAAAAGGTTCACAATTTTTCAAAACTCGCTAAGCAGTGTCAAGGCATAACGAGTAGGAAGATGTGCAGCAGGTTCAAAACACATCAACCATCATACGTTATTATCTGGCACTGAAGCACCTTCATAGTTTATCAAAACACCAAAAATTATATCAACTCATTCTCAAATACTTTGGTGGCCAGTGAATCAAGTGGGATATTTGTTTCCAAATTTGAACCAACCTTTTGTTTAAAATTGACTTATCATTCACTAAGTGTTGCTGGAATTCTTTCTAAAGAGCCTCAAAGTGAAACTCTAAACACATTTTTCTCTTTGTTTTCAAAAGTAGAAGTAATACCACATAGTTTATCATCAGAGGGAAATGATGATTATTTCAAAACCATTTGGCATAGAGTGGAGGAATTTTTCCAGAAAAATAATCTCTTAAAGTCCCGTGTCTAAAAATATCTTTGGAGGGGAAAAAATTTAAAATCATGAGAATTTGGGTGGAGCATTTTCCCCTACTTCCTCAGGACAGAATGAAATTAATATCTATTACTATGAATTACTAACTATATCATTAGATTAAATTTATACTTTTTTCTGAGAATGATTATGCCAAAATAAAAATAATTTCTGAATTATTGAATGAAACAATAACAAAACACATAAAGCAATTCTTTACAGATTTGATGGAAATGTAATCTCAGAATTTAGCTTTTACCTAAAACACCTATGGATCAATATAATCTATTAATCAATCCTGACTACTCTTTTACATGACATGATCTTACTGGTGAGGTTTGTGGCTTGGAGCTATCTGTCTATTGCTTTCATCTGGCCAGTCATTGCAGCAAGAATGGCATGCCCGTTTTCTACTTTGCCTTGCTAGGAGCATTTACACAGTAAAAGAGGACCAGGCCCCATCACTAATTATTGTGGAGCAGAAATTAATGACCAAACTAATAGAACTTAAGGATTCAGTGGTATTATGGAATCATTGGCCCCGTAAGCTGAGAAATAAATTATATTTTACTAATTGAGTCTCTTCTCATAGAATCTTGCACAGCTGCTGGCATTAATTTAATCTTGTCTGTAAGAATTTTGGACTTCACGTTGTTGCTATTATTGGGTTAAAATGTAGATACTGAATTTTAGCTTATGAAAATAGTACTATTTGAAAAAATATTCACCTGAACATTTCCACAAGCTTCTTTCTTGTTTAATGAGAAGAGACACTGCTCTAAGCAATCTTTACTCCTAAGCACCTCTAACTATTCCAGAGCCACTCGGGGACTGGAGGAAGAAGTCTAGGATGGAAATCTAGGGAACTTACTGTTTTAAAGGATGTTACACGAGTGTTCATCACAACACTGCTTCTAATAGCAAAACCTGGAAATGACCAAATACCAATCACAGAAAAATGGATAAATGAATTGTGGTATAGTCTATCAAATCTCTTATAGCAATGAACATGAACAAACTACACCTACAAAAATATGAATAATTCTCCCATAATCAATGCTGAGCAAAACAAGCTCAACACAAAGCATTTATAGCCTGCGTTCACATAAAGTTCAAGCATAGGCAAAACTCATCTCTGATGTCTGAAGTCAGAATGCTGGTTACTCTTGTGGGAGGGATGGTGGCCAGAGGAAGTACAAGGGACATTTCTTTCTTTTTTTTTTTTTTTTAATTTAAATTTTTGGAGACAGAGTCTCAGTCTGTTGCCCTGCGTAGAGTGCAGTGGCATCATCATAGCTCACTGCAACCTCAAACTCCTTATCTCAAGCGATCCTCCTGCCTCGGCCTCCCAGCGTGCTAGGATTACAGGCATGAGCCACCATGCCCAAGCTGCGAGGGGCATTTCTGAGGGTGTTGAAAGCATTCTATCTTTTGATTTGGGTGGTAGTTACATGGGTGTGTTCAGTTTGTGAAAATTATCAACCTGTAAACTTACGATCTGTGCACTTCTCTGTATGTATGTTGTACTTTGATAATAATAGTTTAAAAAAAAAAAAAGCAAGTGAAGGAAGAGAACCCAGTGAGAGAACCTGAGCAGAATGAACTAGTGATGATGGGGGAAAGTCTGCAAACAGGGGTGCCCTGGGAGCCACACAAGGAGGAATCAGTGTGCAGTACCAAGTGGCTCAAGACAGGTCAAGCTAGATGAAGACTGAAAGTTTCCCATGGGATTTGACAACTGACCTCTGAGAGAACAGCTCTAATGGGAGGCAGGACCAGACAGCAGAGGGTTGAAGAATGAGACACAGAGATGGAGGGAGAGAGAGTGATGGAGACAGCCGCTGGAGGGAACATCAGGCCCAGGAGGTCTTCATTTCCCTGAAGACAGGAGAGATGAGACAATGTCAGTGCGTGGGAAAGAGCCAGTTGAAAGAGAGATATTAAAGCTTCTGGGGGATGATTGATGGGGTCCCCAAGGAACTGGAGGAGGTGGAATTAGCCCCAGGCAGGGGAAGGGGCACCTTATATTCCAGGGACAGGGCAGGCCAGCGGGCCAGGAAGTGCAGGTGCAGCTCAGCGGAGGGAGCAGAGGGAGCTCTCCCTGGTGGCTCCCATCTTAAATATGTCAGAGAAGGCAGATAGGGAAGTAAGTGAGATAATGTGAAAACACTTTGCGAATTAGAAATTGGTGACAGATTGCAGATTTATTGTCTCATCTTTCCTTTGCCCTCCTGATCATTTTGCAAGCAAAGTACATGTGTAGTTCGCCATCTACGATGAGAGAATCATTTATAGACAGTGTGTAGAGATCTCAAGGGGGGAAAATTATTCATAGACAATCCCCTTCTCCCCACCCAGACACACACACACCCACCATTACATTCCTCTAATCTGCTGGCAAATTACAGGTAAAGAGTCTTGTTATTTACTTCAGCTTGACAGTTTAACCCAATAATCAGCACCAACAAAAATGTTTTCTGGAAATTATGTTCCCAGGGTCAGTTACTTCTGATCCAGGAGGGCTGGGCCCTTTCAGAGTCTCCTGTCCCTGGGGAGAGCAAAGTCTACTTTTGGTCTTGGAGTTAGTCCAGCTTTTTTCTCATTCTTCAGGCTGCTTTGGCACTTCTGCTGGCACCCTTACCTCCATTGAAGGCCAAGCAATTGGGGGAAATTGTACGTATGGAAATTAAAGATCTGGAAATGCATTCATGTAAACTATCTTGGCCTGGTACCTTTGGAATGTCTTCATGGATTCAGGAGGTGATGGTGGGCATGCAGTCCACATACCCCAGTGTGAAGATCTCTGCTTTAGCAGAATAAAGCTAAATTAAGCTGTTATCCAAAATGAGAGGCAGGTTGTTATTTCAAGCACACTTTATGTACTCACTTCCAAAGCTCTTTAGAGCTTTGCTGACTTGACATTCAGAAAACCACAAGAGCCCAGAGATTTTACATTTTCTGGGTATTAAGTGCAGAATACTTGCCAGATAGCAGTTTTAAGGGGGATGCTGAGCAGTGTTTCATGGCAGACCATTTGTCTGGGCTGTTATCACATGAGCCTCGGTGACATGTGGCTGAGCACAGAGTCTGATGACACGTGTAACTTCACTCCTGGGGCCAGCCCTGTCGCTCTGAATCTCGGGCCATCCTGAGCTCACTGTGATTATGTATCGTGTCACACATTCCAAAAGGCTCCAACCAGAAGCAAGTAACAAAACCAAGTGACAAACCTAAAACACAGAGGGAGGGATACTCCAGTGTCAAAAATAATTCTTCAGAATCAGGGACCTAGACCAATTCAAAACAGCCTCTTTGTAGTGATCCATTTCATATAAATAACATCAATGATAGTAGTAATTTGAGTATCTGCGTGGAAGGGGTGTGCGTGCTTCCTTACAATGCGGAGGAAGACTTGGTCCCTGCCCTGGTGGAATCTGCGATCAGGTGGTTGGTAAGGGACATCTCCACAGACCTGGAGCGGCGCTGCCTGGTGACTCTCAAGGCCTGGGGCAGAATTTGCCTCCTGGTGCAGCCTCGCAGCAAACAGCTGATCGGGAGGGGCTCTCTTCCACTCACCCACTAAATGGCAAAACCAAGCGACCGAGATGATGTCAGTTTGTCGGCTGCCGTCTGACCGGGAGCATGGGAACGCAGAAGGAAGATAGATGGAAACTACTCAGGCAGCATTTTGCGAGGAGGTGGAAGCAGCGTGAGAAAATGTTTCACATGGTTCTTGCCTACTCAGCCCGACAAAGAAAGCTTGTGGTTTGTTGTCAGATTCCTTCAGCTGAGCGTGTCAAAAGGAGAAAAACCTCTCTTGAGTGAGAGGACTTTCCTCAAACAGCTCCCTATCGCCTCCCTTCCCCAAGACTCACACCGTCTGCCCTCTGTCTTCTTCCCTCCTCGTACCTTCTGGGGCCAGGGAGGGGAGTAGAGAAGAGGTCTGTGCGTAGCCACAAACTGTGCGTCAGGCTTCATTCCTGTCAGGGACTTGTTTCTGGCTCCCCCCATGGGAATGCTGCATGGTCATTTTAGCAAACGCAAACATAGTCGTGGAAGCCATGGGGCCCGAGCGAGCCCCCAGCAGTCATCCCAGGATGCCCCATGAATGGTGTGCTAGCAGCTTCTGTCCCTACAGGTTAAGCAAATTTTGATTTTATTTATTCCTTTATGAAATTAAATTATTTTAAAAGTGCTACTCCTCAATATCCCTTAATCGAGAAAGATTTGAGTGTGACAACTGTGGTATTGTGGAATATCATGGTCTTTGGAACTGGACACAACTGGGTTCCAATTTCAGATCTGCCACTTAGCTATGTGACTTCTAAACCTCTCTAGTTTTAAAGTTAGGATGTTGCTATTAAAATAACGAGAAAAAACAAATGATGAGAGAAAATGTTTGCATTAAACCAGGAACTGCTCAAGAAAATATATGAGGAGCTTTTTCTTAATAATAATTTTTCTTAATAATTCATGCTTCTTAATTTTTCTCTCAAGTGCTGTTTCGATTGCTAGATAATATTTGGAGAAGTATTAGACACAGTAGAAGCCCCTTAACATGAAAGGCTACACTGCATTTTTAGAGGTCACAACAGGTCAACACTGGTTTCTCAACAATGCCTGGAGAAACTGTCCGAAGTGAAAGCCCTGTCATCAAAGGCAAGACAAACCGTGTTGTAAAATAGTTATCACCGGCTTTCAACCTTTAGCAGCCAAGTTGCAGCTAGGGAATGGCAAACACCGGGGCCTGTGCTGAGGAATTAATCCCAGCAGGGCTGTTACAAACCTTTTCCAGAGCACTTAGGTTTGCCCTCTGAAAGATGCCGGATCAGGACTTCTTAAGAAATTCTTACTTTTCAAAGTAGAGACTCATACCCTGTATAGAAGGTGCGTCCCTGGTTTGGAGCCTTTATGCCATACGGGGTGAATAAGACAGCCCTTGGGGTCCCATTGCCTTGCTCATAGGGTTGGTGCGTTCAACAAGAGCAGGGGTGGGGGCGCGGGGTGGGCCTTAGGGAGAATGTCAACAGACATCTTGACCATTATTACTGTTGCTGAAGACACGGAGAGATCAACAGAGATCAGTCAGACAGCTCTATTGGCAAACTCCTCTGGGTAAGTGTTTGCTTTCAAACAGAGCAAGCTTTTGTCAGTGCTTCCTAGAATCATTTGCCTTCTACTTTTACCATGTTTGCCATATCCATGGAGCGCCCGGACTTTAATACGTTTAATTGACTTTAAATTGACTCACTTTTTATTCTTAGCTGAATCCTAAAGAATAATCTGGGAAATCACACGTTTATTATATTTTTCTAGAACACTTTAGAGCACAGAACTATTAAAATACATTTTTCATGTACCTCTTAAAATCATCTTTTCACACCAGTAGGCATGCCATACTTTAAAAGACACTTCTTTAGATGATCAAATATATCACGAAAAAAGTGCCTGCTACAAATAGGGGATTAATGGTTATTTTTCTTTTCCTATATTACTTATCAAACCTTCTCCCAACTCCTTTCTAGTTGAAGAAAGCTTTTTTTTTTTTTTTTGAGAGGAGTCTCACTCTGTCACCCAGGCTGGAGTACAGTGGCACAATCGTAGCTCACAGCAGCCTCAAACTCCTGGGCTCAGGTGATCCTCCTGCCTCAGCCTCCTGAATAGCCAGGACTATAAGCACGTGCCACCATGCCTGGCTAATTTTTATTTCTAAATTTTATTTTGTAGAGACAGAGTCTTGCTATGTTGCCCAGGCTGGTCTTGAATTATTGGCCTCGAGTGAGCCTCCTACCTGGGCATCCCAAAGTGCTGGGATTATAGGCGTGAGCCACCATGCCCAGCCTGAAGAAACTCTTAATAAAGTTCTCCCTTTCTTTGGTATCTAAAAATATTTTCATATGTACTGTCTCAGTAGAGGCTCACAACTACCTATGAGATGGGCTGGACAAACATTATGACCCTCCACTCAGAGGAAATTAAGACTCAGTTTAAATTATTGGTACTTACCCAAAGACGCATAGTTCACTAGTAATAGGGTAGGAGTAAGAACCTAAGCCCTGACTCCTCATCAGTTACATCCCACTTCTTCTTAGCATGCTCTTGGGTGACAGGGGCCAGGCGTGAGTGGTATGTGCATGTGTTTAAGCCACTCTCATCATGATGTACCAATTTCAAAGACAGGAACTCATGTCAAGGGCAACTTGCCACAGAGACTGAGTTTCTGTCCCAATTAGAGAAAGCGTGTCTTACACTCTCCTTAAGATTTTGCTGGTTGAGAACATAAGCTTTAGAGTTAGACCGCTGGGGTTTGAAACCCTATTTCACTGTTTATTAGGTGTATGACCGTGGGAGATTTTTTTTAAATTTCATTTTGATCAGTTTCCTCATCTGCAAAGTGGAAATAATAATATCTGTTGCATAGAGTTGTTGATAGTGGCTGGTGAGAACACCGACATCACAGGGCTGTGATTAAATGAGGTGATATGAAATGAACAGCCTATCACTGTGCTCATTCTAAAGGAAGTGTTAAACTATAGTTAATATTACTTGGATAGGAAATGTCTACTGTTGATGCATTTGCTACTTATTGTCTTCAAATCAATGATAACAAGATTGAGCTTTTAAAATGGAGGTCCATCTTCATACATATAAAAATATCCCTGTAATAACAGGATGTCCACTCAAACATTTGCTATTTCCCCTCTAAATGCAAGAAAAGTACCCTGTCCTCTCTCTGGCCTCATTTCTGTGACCAAGTAACCATTGCCATCCCTGCAAATACCTTCACAGAAGCAAAGATACTTCACATTTTTATAGGCGTAAAATGCGCATTCATTCAGGTACACTAACTCACCCATCCTTTACAACTGCCCAGTGCTGCAGTATTATTCTCATTTCACAGATGAGGAAACGCTCAAAAAGGTTAGATGACCTGCCAAGGTCAAATAGTGTGTAAATAGAAAAGTTGGGGCAGAAACACAGGCTTTCTCATTCTTTCCCACCACACGAGTTTCTGACAAAGCAGGAAATACACGCATGGTTGAATCCTCCTTTGTGTTATATCTCCCCTTCCTGGTACATAATGTCATAAGCTTCTGCAAAAAGTTACCCAACGCGTCAACAAGTGGGGAGTGTCCCACTTCCCACAGACAACAGTGCAGGAACAGTTAATTCTCTATTCGAGACTACCATTGGGCAGCCGTAGTTTTATCCCTTTTATTTAAACGGGGAAAACAGGCAGCTGGAATGGAGCATTCTCTAAAAAGGAAAACTGAGTCATTTGTTTTTTGCCGATTTTCATTCTAACCTCCCTCTGTGCTGATAGATGGCAAACAGCTCCCAGACTCTTTGGTGACTCATCCACATGTTGGCAGCTTGTCTGTGGTTCCAGTTCAGTTCCAGGAGTACTGATTTCCTATTTCCTCCCTGTTTCAGAAATTATCACAATAGGCTTTAATTACTACAGTGAGTATCCAAAGGCAGGAAAAGATCGGGTTGGTTTTAGAAAGTGTTCTACTGTTTCAATCCTGAAGGTGGGACTTCTGAACTGGAGCCTGCAGGTGAATACATTGCCCAGACATCTTTATGAAAGGTCAAATAACCACCTCATGGGGCTCTGGGTCCCAGATTTCACTCTCACTTCTGAGAAAAAGAAAGGGAAAAAAAGAATGGAGAGGAAGGGAAAGCAGAGGGAAAAGTTAAAGGCAGACACGAGGCGGCCGCACTACTTGGATGCCTTCCCTCAAAGCAGGGAATCCGGGTGCTGCGGCCCCTCCCGGCCTGCCATTTAAATTGAGCACCTTTGCAACTTTAGGCGGTTACCTGCTTCCCCACTATAGAAAACTTGGTTAATGCTAAGTATTAATCTCTCATGATGAGATGGTGAATTCCATTTGAAATTGTTTTAGTGGAATCTGTATCCTATTTTCATTCATATTAAAAGGTAGGGTTTGTGAAACATTCCCAACAGCTTTGGTAAAACAGTTCAGTTCACTGGATTTGAAAACGTTGGCTCCAAGACTGGATTTCAGCCAGAAATAAATGTCTCGGAGGGGCATATGTTCTTTGGTGTATAAGTACACTTGTTAGGAAAAAAAAGGTTTAGATAAAACAGTCTAAGACGTGCTTGGCATGAGAAAACTCGCAGGGTGGCCTAGGCTGTTCCACCGTCGCAAAGGTTTCCTTCAGCTAGTGGAAGTGAGAAAAGGCAAAGCACACCCCAGGGCAATCTTTCTGCCGGTGTTACACTTCCTGCATTGGAATCCACTGGAATGGCTGCTAAACGCGCAGATTCCCAGGCTCCGTGATCAAGCTACTCAGTGGGAACCTCTGGGAGTGAGGCCTGGGAATCTGTATACTTAACAAGCTTTCCAGGAGGCTCCGAAGCACCTAGCATTTGAGAAGCCCCCCAGAGGAGATCAGAAAGACAGGCTGGTCTTCCCCCGAGTGCGTGCCAGGGTTCGCATCCGCCTCTCTCATCCCAGTCCAGTGAATTCTCACTGCTTTGGGATTGCTACAAACCAAACACTGCTGGAGGAAAAGTGGAATTGGTTTATTCTAAAAAAAATAGAGCACTGACTTCTATTACGTCACCAAACGTAACACACCAAAACAAAACTGGCAAATTTGGGGGAATTTTCACTTATTGAATCATGTAATTCAGCTCTGAACTCTTTTATGTGAAGCTCTTATTTGACTACACAGTTATGTATCTATTCGTAATTCAAAGAATGTTTTATGACTACAAAGGCATAGTCCTTCTGCAATCTTAGACTGTTAGCAACTAGAATCCCCTTACGAAACAGATTTTTTGAAAAAATTACAAAAGAGGTTGGGCCTGTCCGAGTTAAATCAATAATTTGATCAGCTCAAATGACACAACCCAAGCAAGTGCAGCTGTGGTTTTGGTAGCATTTTATTTACGCAGAATCATGGATTTACCTGATGTAACAACGGCCAATGGCAGCTCAAATGAAGGAATACGTCGCATAAAGCCTGATCTCAAACCAGTTCACCAAGTATGTAAACAATTTTGGAGGCTTGTCTATGTGCCAGGCAATTTTGCTGGGCACTGTGGACAAAATTAGGCATTAAATTAAAAGAATGCCTCTCACCTCTTAGCTGTGTGTCAGAATTACCTGTAGAGCTTTTTAAAAATATTAATATTGAAGTATGCACCTCACTGCACACCTACTGAATTGGAACCTTCAGGGGCAGCATCCAGGCAGCTGAATTTATAAAATCTCTCCAGGTGCTCTTAATGCAGAGCCAAGATTAAAAACCACTGTGTTAAATCCTAAAAACAGCCTTCCCCTTCTGAGAATTTTTAGTTTACAATAGAAAACACTGATGCAAATATGCCTGTCATGGGACATGTATTAAGAACACATTTTAGACAAAACACCACAGGGTTAGATAACATCATTTGGCCATAAAAACAAATATATAGACAGAAAAATAAATACAAAATTGACAGAGGTGATGGAAAGCATGGAGATATTTTTGGGTAGATTCTATTTCATCTGGTTGGTGGAAGAAATAGTAGACTCTGCTGTTCAATTTTCTGGAATTTCAAATTAAAGGCTTATACTCAGAAAAACTGATTCTCATTTAAAAGACAATGCTTTAACTTTCTCATAATTCTGATGTAAATATTTGAAACTATATTAAGATTCTACAAAGAAATTATCTAAATTGTATACAATTTGTATTAAAACTATACAACTTTGTATTTCAGGGTAGAACTACAAATAACTAAGTCCTGCATAAGACTGTATATGTTGTCCAGGAAAAATGAAAGGTTAAACTAATATGCTATGAACATGTATGAACATATACTAGATCTGTGTTTAAATGAATTCCAGGCAGTCGTATATCATGTGAAAAGAAATCTAAAGTTTACAGCCTGGCTAATGAGAGGGTCTCTGAAGGGCATTCTCTGGAATGCATTTCTCCTGCCAGTTGCTGTAGTGGACTCAATTCAACTCTAAGCAGATTTCTTTAATCCTTGCCTCTAACTGGGTCAGCGCCATCTGATTTTAAGTATTATTGCAGGAGACATATGCACCATGATTATTGAAAGATCTACAACAACCTCTCCCTGGAAAGTTACTTTTCCTTTGATAATGCTTGAAGACCTAATTCACATAAGTTGAAGAGTCTCAGGTTGGACCAACACTGTCGTATGGGAGAGACAAGCAGAGCATAGCCGGTGACCCCAGATGATAAACATGCCAAAAATTCCATTGAGGTATTTTTTTTTGTTTTTAATAGGCTCCTTAGAAAAAATGCTTAATTAGCTTACTATATTCTTTATGTTGATTCAAGAAGATTTTGTTGGGTAATTTGAAGACGTGGTCTTGAAATTTTTCAGAGTTAGGAGGATAAACACATCATTTTAAAATCAGAAAATCTAAACAAAACAGTTAATTGAGTGGTCATGTCTCACTACAGACAGTTATCATGAGTTGGGCCAGTGACAATATTTCAAGACAGTTGTTGGGGGATACTCATTAACTTAGGGTCCTTTGTGTATGCCCCAGCATCAAACAATAAGAATTCTTTCATTGTTTGTAGTTTGTCAGTGATTCTCTTCGGGTTTTTAGGTTTATAGATAGTGATCATTTTATTGCCTCCTTTCCAAAATTCTTTCTCTTGTTTAATTGTGTTGCCCAATATTTCTAGTACAGTGTTAAACAGTAAATAGTAGGAGTAGTAGTAAATAGGCATTGTGGTCATGTTTCACTATATCAGGATGTCCCCAGTGTTCTTTGCCCATTAAGGACAATGCAGGCTTTTTAGGTGGCCACCCATTCCATCCCCAGATAAAATTAAATGAATAGATCTTACGTTATGGGACCATCCAGGCATTCCTGGAATACACTCCAGAGATTACAAATGTAAGTGGCACGAGGCTGGCTGGGCCTAAAGAAGCTATAGTACCATTTCTCAAGTAAACAAACTAAGGAAGAAAGGATCTTATTCCCTTTGCTTCTGAGATTTCTAGACTGAAAATTCACCACGGGAAATATGTGTTATCCATTTCTGTATCCACAAATACTCAATGCCCAAATGTGTACTGTAAGAAACATTTGCAAATGCCCTATGTCTTTCTAATCGAGTCTTCAAGCCATAGAGCCAGACTCCTTAGAGATCTCCAAACCCTGAGACACTGTCTCTCACAACCCCCACGGTATACCAGCCACAAAGACTTCTAGCAGCCAGCGGGCTCCTCGGAGCTCAGGAATATGGCCCTTTGCCATCAGTCAGGTCTCTCTGCCCGTTTGCAGCCAGTCCCCTTCCAGACTAGTGATTTCCACAGTGGAGACAGCAGCATCCTTTCTTGTTTACTGGACTTCAGAAACTGAAGTGTCTGCAGGCTGAGGCTTATAAATAGGATGAGTTGCCAGAGACCTCGCAGGCAGGATTTCCCCCCCACCTCACAGCATGCAGATTGGAGAGTGTTGAGGAATGGGAAGGAGCGACTAGGCGGGCAGGAAGGAATGATACTTCCACTGAGGTTTGCCAGTGAAGGGGTAACGAAGAAGTCAGTTTACCAGGTAATAACAAAGATTCTCTGGCTTGGTGGTCTTAATGTGTTAAAATTTAACAGCAGTCCCCAACCTTTTTGGCACCAGGGACCATTTTCATGGAAGACAATTTTTTCACGGACCAGGTTGGGTAGGGGCGTGGGAATTGGTTTCGGGGTGATTCAGGTGCATTACATTTATTGTGCACTTTATTTCTATTATTATAGAAATATTACATTGTAATATATAATGAAATAATTATACAATTCAGCATAGGTTGGAGACCCTTGTTTAAAAGACATGTGAAGGTATTTTTTTACAATTTATAATTGTGTATATTTATGGGACACAGAGTAATGTTACGATTTATGAATACAATGTGGAATAATTAAAGCAAGCAAATTAACATATTTATCACTTCATGTGAAGGTATTTTAAAGTTCACAAATACTAACACTGATTATTTACTAGTAGGATAGTGAGTAAGAGCCCTGACTTTGTAATCTGACAACTCTATATGTGAGCCCTGGCTCTGTCAATTACTGATTGTGTGCTCTTAGTAAAGTGTCTTAATTAAACCTTAGTTTTCTCATTTGTAAAGCAGGAATAATACATCAAACTGTTTCTTAAGCTTGTTATGTGGATGAAATGAGAGCATGTAGGTTGAGGATGAAGCACTATGGAAGCTCAACAAATGTTAGCTACCATGATTTTCTCTTTAGGTTTCTATAAATAATATGATTCTTTTATATTTCATATAGTGAGGACTAAAAAATAGGCCTCAGGGCAAAGAGGGCAGCTGTTCATATCCCTCTAGTTCTCAATGCCATTTAGAACTGTCACACAACATCCCATAACATGTACTTCATCTCACAGCCAAGGGAAGTATGATTCAGAAGGTTGAAAATCAAGTGTTTGGCTCACAGGCCTGACAAAGTATGAAACACCACAATTTCAGAGGAGCCATGAGTCCTTGAAATGCATTGCAAAAATTGTGCATATATTTAATAACAGCTATAACGTGGTCATGCAAAGCAACATTTAATATAAGTGAATATAATGTGCATATACTAATGTGGATATTTAGGCTATTTTTGGCTCTCTTATATTCTGTTTTAGACACATTAGTCAAAACCCAACAGTGGGAATTCCTGTACGTAAAACAGACACTTATACCAAGTGAAATATTTAGCTCACAGTATGACTCATTCATCAAATTCAGGGGTCAGCAAACTTCTTTTCTGCAAAGGGACAGATAGTATATATTTCAGGCTGTGCAGGGTGTTGGGTCTCTGATCCAATACTTAACTCAGATGTTGTAGCAATAAAGCAATCATAGATAACATATGAACAAATGGGCATGATTGTGTTCCAATAAAATTTTATTTACAAAAACTGGTGGCTAGGTCGATTTGGTCTGTAAGCTTGCTGATCCTGCTCTAAACCATATATCCATACTCTAAATAACAAGACTTACAGAACTATTCAGAAACAAGCTTAAGTAAATCTGATCTCTGTACTGTTTAACAATTGATGTACTGTCCACAAATGAAGATACATAATTATGTGTGTGTATACTTATGGGTGTTATATATAATTAACATATTTAATAAATTTTAAATGTTTTATATAATCATGAAAAGCTTAAAACTGTATTATATTAATTTTTATGTCTATATTTTCAGTTGTTGACAGTTTTATATTGTGTCCTTTTTACAATGAAAGAAATATAATTAAGCTGGTTTTTGAATTGTGAGGTTCAAAGAAGTCATATTACTTGGAATATGGTTTGATGATTTTAAAACAGTAATAGTTCATATTTTTTCTAATATTTCTGCTTATTGTATGTACACTTTAATATTTTAATCTGTAATTCAGTTCTGAACTTCTTTCTATATTACATAAAATATTCAAGTTATCAGCATTAAATTTGTTTGGAAATTTATAATTTACATGTGTCAAAGCCCAAGTCCTAAAAGACAAACTAGTGACATAATTTGAGATTTAACGAAGTCACATGATTC
>RJWJ010023903.1:0-25345 GCA_004363605.1 Indri indri
GGACCATGAGGAAACTTTTGGGTATACATACACAGGTCAACACTTATCAACTGTATACTTCCAATAGGTGCAGTCTATTGTGTATCAGTCAGACCTCAGCAGAACTGTTAGGAAACAAACTGATCATTGCTAACACCTATATAGGACTTGCCTGCGCCAGGCACGTTTTAAAAGCTGTTTTTACTCATGTTCACTTGTTTAATTCTCCCAACAATAACCCTTTGAAGTAGTTAATGTTATTACTGGCATTCCTCAGAGAAGGAAACTGAGGCATGAAGAAACGATGTGAAAACCGGTAAATGGGAGCTGAGACTGCAGACACCTGGCGTCCAAGAATCCACGTTCTTTCCTTTTTCAGTGTACATAACGCATCTGAACCTTATTTTTTCACTCGATTACCTGATAAGTGTCTGCCGTGTATATATCCCCTTGTTAGATATTTTTGCTGGAGCCAAGCGAAGAGGTAGAAAATTCTCTACTCCCAAACTTAACTTGCTGTTTCCAATTTTTTGATTACCTTGATCCTAGATGGGGGAAGATCCCCACCTCGTGGTGAAATGGAGGAACTGCAGGCACCTCCTCTGCATTTCCGAGAGTCGTGTTTTCAAAGGGTGCTCGCTCACCTGTTGAAATGTTTAAAGTGCCCCCGTCCCGCTGAAACTTTTTAACTAGTTTGACCCAGGTTTTAGTCTTGTTTCGTTCACTAATCTACGTGCGATTTAGGGCAACTTTCCCTGTCTGGACCTCAATTCCCCCATCTGTAAATAAGTATGCACAATCTACAACGCTAACTTAACTCAAACGTTAATGTTGATTGGATCATGGCTCTCTGGAAGGCCCGTGATTGATGCCTCACGTGCATAAAATTGCTTTCTCCCCACAGCAACCTCCTGGGGAAATTGCCTTTATTATCCTTACTTTACAGATGAACAAACTGAGGCTTAGAGACATGCAGTGACTTGCCCAACGTTATTCAGCTTGCGAGAGTTGGAATACGGATTTGCACGTGTGACTGGCTTCAGCGCACGAGCTGTAAACCCCTGTTCATCTGCCCTCAACCACCTCACCCCGCCTCACTGTGGAAGTCCATGGCGCCATCACTAAAAACCCTAGAGAGTTTTTAAAACATGCCCAGACCCCACCGCCAAGATTCTGCTATAACTGGTGTGGGGAGGAGGCCTCAGGTGATTACGATGTGTAGCTGGGCTGGGAAGCCCAGCTGTGGGAGGTAAACACAGGTATCCCAAAGTCACAGGGTGGATTTCAGCTTGAAGCAAAAACACACTTTAAAAAAATAATAGATTTTGCTTTTTGAGAAGTTTTAGGTGAACAGAAAATTTAAGTAGAAAGTTCAGGGAATTCCCATATACTCCCTTTCCCTGCCTCAGTTCCCCTCATTAGCACCATCTTGTATTAGCGTGGTGAATTGGGTACACCTGATGAACCAACATGGCCGCATTATTAACTAAAGCCCACAGTTTACATCAGGGTTCACTCTTGGTGTTGTACATTCTAGGGGACCCGACAAATAATGAGATGTACCCACCACTGCAGAGTCACACAGAGCAGTTTCACCGCCCTAAAAATCCTCTGTGTGCCCCTATTCACCCCTCCCCACCGAACTGCTGGCAAGCCCTCATCCTCCTCCTGTCTCTGTCGTTTTGCAAACTTATTTTTAAATTTAATTATTTAAATCTTTGGCACTTAGTTTTGTAAACTTAAAACAACAAAGTTTTAAATTTAATTTTGTCTTAGTCATCATTAGCCATCTTTGATCAGAAGGACGGAAATAAAAAATTTAAATTTAAAATCTGTTCTTTCAAACTCACGGAACTAAGTAAGTACAAAGGAAACTGACACAAAATTTCAAATGCTAATTTTTGTTAAGTTTATAGCATTCATACTTTGGAAGTTGTCAGAACAAAAAAACTGTGCTCAGACTCTTGGAACGCACTGTATTCAGAAAAGGAAAAAGTGGCCAGTTCCACAGGCCAGGAACGGCTTCCATGGGGAGATACTACTGAGACCTGGCAGGTTGTGGAGAACCAGGTAGTGGCTGGACGGGCGAGGGCCAGAGGATGGCCATTCCTGGCAGAAAAGCCACAGAGGCCACCGAACACCATGTGAAAATTGGGCCTTATCCTGGGGCCATAGGGAGCCATTGAAGGTTCATGAGTAGCAGAGTGACTTGATCTGCATGGGGAACGGATAATAAGACTTGTGGCTTGGAAACTGTGGGAGATGTCGCCATGAAATGACAACAGTGCCTGATAGGTAAACCCCTCTCCACCCTCCAGGCCTTTGCTGATGTTGCCTGTTTGTTCCCCTTGAAACACTACTTGCCACATTATCCCACCCCACCCCCATCTCATTCTGGGTGTCTCCTGCTCAGCCTTCAGGCTCTGACTTAGACATCGCTTCCTCCAGGAATTTGTTCCTGCCCCATCGCCCTGGTCCTCTTCTGTCATAGCATTTATCACACTGTAATTACAGGTTTAATTATCTGCGGTCACAATCAAACTGGGCTCCAGCATGGCTGGGGCCAGATCAGTCTGGAATCACTAGCACCTGACCCAGTGCTGCTCCGTGCTGTGTGTTCCGGAGGAAGAGTCTGGCAGGCGCTAGAGCCAGACAGACCAGGTTCCCCACCCAGGGTCCCCTGCTACTAGTCAAGTGACCTTAAGAAAGTTTAACTGTTTTAAACCTCAGCTTCCTCATCCAAAAGTGAAGATAGTAGGATGCAGAGGATAGACCCGCTGAAGGGCATAAGGTAGGTAATTCATGTAAAAGTATGCAGACGATAGCTGTCAACTAGCAAGTGTTCAACAAAATGCTAGTGGTGGCGACAGGCAACCAATACATTGCTGTTTAATAAACGAGTTTCTATATCCTTAGTGCCTATGGCCAGGTAAAATTTGTTCATGCATTAAAATTTGTGCCAAACCCGTAAGCAACAATACTCCAGTAACAATGAGCACATTTAGCATCCAGATCTTGGTTTCTAAACACTGTTCTCTGCTAAAAGCAACAAGGGCTCACTAGAGAAACGGCTGCAGCAGGAAGTAGAAGGGGACCCTGAAATATCTCACTGTGTCAGAAACCAAGAAAATGCTCAAAGAATTGGATTAGTGTCCAAAGAACACAGGAGCTGGCTTGAAGAGTCTTCACTGGCCATATTTGGGGGAAAATTGGCCAGAAAAAATAATTATTATAAAACACAGAATTAAAAGAATCCAGGAGTCCATAGTGAGTCTCATTAAAACAGGGGCAGCAGGGAAAGGAAAGAAAGTTCTTCTTTACAGAGTATGCCTGTCAATAAATGTAGAGCTAATAGACGGGGTTGAAAAAAATCACAACTTTGCAAATACCAATATCCCCGATTCAGGCAATGATGCTAAAACCACTGAGTGAAAGGTTGACAGAGGAGGGAATATTCACATGATCTCAACGGATCACCCCAGGTAGCACTTATTAATCACCAATAGAAGAGGGTGGCATTCACTAGAGAAATGGGGCAGACACCACCTTTACCGAGTGATCAGGCTTCACAACACCAATAATGGGACAAACTGACAAATCTCCTGATGAGGTACAGTGGCAAGTATACATCATCCAAGTATGCTCTGCCAAAAAATTTAACCTGAATTTAATCATGGGGTTGAGGGAGGATCAGATGAATCAAGATTATGGGATATTCTATAAGACACTGGTCTGGACTCGTCTGAGTTACCACTGCAATGAAAGACCTCCCATAAAAGGAGGGAAGGACAGGTCTGAATTAAAGGAGACCGAACAGACATAACGACAGCGCAGTGAGCGACTCTTCATTGGATCCAGGATTTGGAAGGGTGGGTCTTATTTGGGATAAGTGAGGAAATTTGAATATAAACTATTATCAGTCAATAGTATTACATCATTATTAAATATCTTGGGTATGAAAATGGTAGTGAGGTCATGGAGAACGAAGCCTCTGTCCTCAGGAGACACGCGCTGAAGTATTTAAGGTAGGTATCTGCAGCTGGGTTTTAACTGCAGCAGAAATGAGTCCCGCCCATCGGCGCGCGGTTCGCGCGTGCGCACAGCCCTCTCTTCGCGAGACTTCTTTCGCGCGGCTGGAGAATCAGGTCGCGCCCGCGAAGCGGAAGTGCACGGCCGCGGGTTCCGGCTACCGCGTCAGCGGCACAGGCGGCGGAATGGAGGAGGCGCCTCATGGTGAGCTCGCGGAGGGCGTGGGTGGCGGAGCTGAAGGCACACGAGCTGCTCTAACTGTACTTTTGTCTCTGCGCAGACTGTCCCGGGGCCGACAGCGCCCAGGCGGGCCGAGGGACCGCCTGTCAGGGATGCCCCAACCAGCGGCTGTGTGCTTCTGGAGCGGGCGCCACCCCGGACCCGGGTGAGGAAAGGGCAAGGCCTGAACGGGAAGTGAAAAGCGCAGGCCCGGAAGGGGCGGGGCGTGGGGGGAAAGGAGACGCAACCTGAAGGATGAGTGACAGGGCGGGCTAGGCGGGACGGTATACCAAGGGGGCGGGGCCTGGAGAAGGTGGAGCGTGGCAAAGTAGGCGGGTAAGGGCGGGGCTTGAGTCATGAGTGACAGGCACGGGGCCTTTAAAAGAAGGAGAGCGAGGAGAGCGGGAAGGACGGGGACAGGGATGGAGGGCGGAGACTGTAGGATCAGTGAGCGGCGCTGAGTCCAAGGGACCTTAAGAGAGGACGACCGCGGGGCGAAGACGGCGGGGCGTGGAAAAAAGTCTGCCAGGGTGAGGGGCGGGGCCAGAGGTTTGAGTGACAGTAACAGGCAGCCGTCCGGCGAGGCCAGCCGCAGAGGGAACAGGGGATAAGCTTTGATGTCAGGGAGCCCGTGGGCTTACCCTCGGGTTTAAATCCTGGCTCTGCCTGCTACTCTGGACAAAATGTTCTTCCTTGTGAGGAGCGATTCTCCCATTCATCCAACGGAAGTTTGTGTTAATCCCCTCGTCGGCACAGTGCCCTGTGCTGGGCCACAGCTGTGACAGAGGGAGGTGGTCATTGCCCTAGCGGAGCTTATCGAATAGGGGGACAGAAACGAGACACATTCGAGGGCGGGGAGGACTCTGAGAATCTATTTGGAAGGATCTCGCAAAGCAGGGGGCTGGCGGAAACATCTTTAAGGGGTTCAGAGAGACTTGGGTTTGATGCGTGGGTTTACTGCAAACAGGTGTGATCTTGAGCAAGCGTCTTGATCTCTCTGAGCCGTTGGTTTTTCATCAAAAATGAAGAGAAAAATAGTCACCTCTGTCAACCCAAATGAGAGACTGAGGCAAGAATCTCAGTCAATCAAGGTTATTGGGCCAGAGCTTGAGGGCGCACCCGGAAAACACAAGTCACGGGGCCGTGCTCTCTGGAGAGGTTTCAGGAGGTTCAATATTTATACGTTTCTTTGAAAGGGGAAAAAGCATGGGGGCGGGGGAGAGTAAGGTGGTGAGGCAAATGGTTACGTTCTCCCAGATTCTAATTAGCGCCCAGGAAACCTGTGCCACACATAAGGTAAACATTCAAAAAAGGGAATAAAGGAAGAATTAATCATGCAGATGTCCCAGGGTAGGTGAGGGATGATTGATCTCATCCTGATAAGCTTGTAATCGACATTGTCAGTGTGCAATTTAACAGACCTGAGTTTCCCGGATAAGGAATTAGGCTTAGGTTACAGACCTAAAGTTACAGTTGAGATATCTTTGTTTATAGAAGGAAATACATCTTGAAATGTTAGGGGCAAGCAAAGAATTTACTTATGAGCAATTCGTGAGGCCTTTTGTAGGGCTCTGGCAAATGTGTAGCATTTTGACACAAGGTTGCAAAGTAACAACTATCGGAAAAAGATGACAGTGTTGTTTCCAGGCTTAACTTCCCCTTTGGCATAATGAGTTTGGGTGGGCCTGACATTTTCTATTTTCTTTTACACCTTACAGTGGTGTTTTAAGGATTTGCAATGAGATGAAATATTGAAAGCACCGTCTATGTATAATAGACGAGAGTTTTAATCGACAGATACTTATTACACGCAGGCTATTTGACAGTTTCTCAACCTCAGCACTAGTGACATTTGGGGTCTCATCACTGTTGTGGAGGGCCATCCTTGCATTGTAGGATGTTTAGCAGCATTTCTGGCCTCTACCCACTAGATGCCAGTAGCATTCCTTCCTGTGACAACCAAAAATGTGTCCAGACATTGACAGTTGACAGGTGTCCCTGGGGGCTTTTGCCCCAGGTTGAGAACCACTACTGTATGCAAAGTTCTGTTCTGGAGCTGGGAATACCCCACCCCTGTGGAGCTTAGTTCTAGCAGGAGAGACAAATGTGTGAACCAATAAATGAGAGGATTTCAGGTGTGGTAATAGCCTTATTTTCTTCTTAGCACTTATTACTACCATTGACTAAGAGGCATTTCAAGGATCCTCTGAAACTGCCCCAAGGATTTAGCTCCCTCTGGCTCCTCAGAAGAGTGACATTCAGTTTGGTCAGGGCTTTGATCACCTGAACTTTGGCTTTCTTTGCAGCCATAGAGGAAATCAAAGAGAAAATGAAGACCGTGAAACATAAGATCTTGGTGTTGTCTGGGAAAGGTGGTGTCGGGAAAAGCACATTCAGCGCCCACCTGGCCCATGGCCTCGCGGAGGATGAAAACACGCAGGTGGGACACGGGGAGAAACTGAGGGATGCGCCTTCTGTCTGAGGTGCACGATGGCTTTAGAGAATTGAGTCCTTAGACAGAGTTGAATTGGCCTCTTTGGAATCTTGATCCTTGCAGAGAATGAAGAACTGCCTAGCAGTCAGAGCAGCATTTCCTTGGCTTCTTGTAGCCAAGAAAATGGACAGCAGGTGTCTCTCTCTCCTTGCATGTTGATAATTTGTTACATTAAGTTCAGGTGACTTTTTTCTCTTTATTAACCCCTTTCTGCTTTTCTCTAAGCTAGGGGCCTACAGGCTATAGCCAGGGGGCCAAATCCAGCCCATCTGCTATCGTTTTATGGTCTGGGAGCTAACAATGGTCCTCACATCTTTAAAAAGTTACCATGACTTTTAAATTGTTACATAAGTATCTACATATTATCCTTGATTTTGCCCGTGAAGCCTAAAATATTTAATATTTGGCACTTACATATTGATAAAATGTTTGCTGACCTTTACACTGGCCATTCGTTTCTACCCAAGTACACAGATGAACATGAACGTTCAAATGATTCAGTGTTGCTCTCTGGATCTCATCTTTAATAAAAGGTGTAGCGGGAAGCTTAGAACACAGGCTTTGGAGTCAGACAGCCCAGGTTCGCGGTCCAGCTCTGTCCACACCACCACTGCTGTGACTGTGGGCAAGTTACCAAGCTTGCTCTGCCTCAGTTTTCTCATCTATAAAATGGGATGCAGAGGACCGAGTGGGACGATGCTTGTAAAGCACTTAGCTAAGTACGTGCTCAGTAAACGTCCATGACAGCAATCATTATTCTTATTGATACTTTATTCTACTAACAGACATGAAGGGATGATGATGGTTTCTACTGTGGAGATGAGTTTGTTGCCTACCCAAAGTACAGTGCTGAGCAAGTTCAAAATAGACTTGTCGATTCATTGTTCTGTTAGTCAACGGTCTCTTGCCATGCAAGGGTCAAATCTGTATTGACTCATGGGCTGGCCAAGACATCTGTCCTGTCAGATTGCCCATGTGATCCAGAATGATCTTTGCTTTTGGAAGCTGTCAGGAATATTCTTGAGCAGCTCTGGAGACAGGCTTTAACCCAGCCAGTTGCAAGTAACCACTTGTGAGTAGACAATTGTTTACATCATTCACTTCCATGTGATTATGTTCTGAAGTCCTTGCTGTGCCCATGTCTAGACTTTGCGATACATGGAAGGAAAGCACACCGCTCCGTGTGGAAACACGGCTAAATAAGCTATATTTATTTATGCGGCAGCAGTTTCAACCATCTCCTGCAGATTGGAGACGGTGCCAAGGAAGTGGGAGGTTGATTTGTTGCAAGGATAAAAGAGGGAAGCAAGAAACGAATTTGGGTCAAGTTAAAAAGTTACTCAGAGGTGCTGCACTTTGGATCTGAGACATTACAGCTTTCAGGATGAATACATGCCCTATTCTTCTGAAGGTTCCCGAGGGCCATCCCAGACCTCCTGTATCAGAGGGGGAAAGCAGGGTGTTTGGGGGTGGAAGGAATCATCTGAGACTACATCTAAGTCACGAGCAAAGAGCTTTTCTGGATTTCCTTCTTAAGTTTCTGTTTTGAAAGTTTAGCCTAAGCCATCACTATCCTTGAGGACCACAGGAAAACAGGGCTTGGTCAGAGCTCAGCCAGACATTCCGCTCTGGTTCTCCTCGTGGAAAGAGCTGGTGTCAAAGTAGGAAGACCTTTGTTTACATCCCAGCTCTGTTCCTCCCTCATTGAGCAAGTCACTGGCCCTCTCTGAACCTGTTTCCTTTTCTGTAAAGTAGAGATAATGATACCCACCTCCTAGGCACACAGTAAGGGCTGAGTAAACAGTGGCTGAAGCTGAGTCTCCAAGTGACCTGACACCCAGGCCCATAAGGTCACACAAGATGGCCTTGGCCAGACTCGGAAGACCATCAGTGTTGATGGACTTTGAGATTGTTGTTATTACTCTACCTCATGAGAGTCCAGTTGCTCCAGGTCTGACCTAGTTTCTTTCTGTCTTCTCCCCGGTCCTGTTCCTCTAACCCTGTTCCCCTCCCCATCGTGTGTCTCTAGAGTCTGTGCATTCAGCTGTGAACCGCTCTGGTCTCTTCTCATTCCCAGGTTGCTCTCCTAGACATCGACATATGTGGGCCGTCAATTCCCAAGATGATGGGATTGGAAGGCGGACAGGTAATGGCTATGTTACAGCACCCAGGAAGTCATTCCCTCAAGGCAAACTGAGTAGCGCCGAGCTGCTAGCCCTAAACAAAGAGCTAAGCAGAGCTCGTAAATTTTTATGTGGCTGACAAGCCCAGATAAATGTTCCATAGTCCATAGCAGCTGTGGATTTTGGGGGGTGGGATTATATATAAAGGCCATCCATACCATTCGAGAAGCCTGATTTCGATGCCTTCGTAGAGGGGAAGGGAAACAGCAAGTGAAATGCAGAAGTGAGACACAGAAACTTAGCTCTGGCTGGGAACACTATGCCAGGGTTTGCTACGGGTCTCTACCCTGGAAACAGAGGAATATTTCTGCCCTTGTGGTCTCCCCTGGGGAACTGAGACTGCAGGGTGGGTGAGTGACGTGGGCTGGGGGCGGGGCCCAGCAGTGTGTGCAGTCGCTGGTCCCTCCTGGCAGGTTGCCCGAAGGCTCCAGGAAAGGATTCCCCCAGGGCAGCGTGTGGAAGTGGGACTGGGGGCTAGGGTGTCCAGCAGTTTCAAGACTGGCTTATTCTTTAACTAGTGTCAGCCCATTCTGGGGATGCGGTGGTGAACCAGGCCAGTGAAGCTCCTGCCCTTGTGGGAGAGGGCAGATGATGGATAATATAAAACTAACGCTAGACAGGCGGGCTAGGGCAGGGGGCTGCTACATGGGAGGGGCCAGCTGTGCAGAGAGCTAGGGAAGAGCATTCTGGGCTGAGGGGGCAAGTGCCAGGGCCTGACACCTCGGTGGGGTGGCCAGTGGCGCTGGAGGGTGGCCCAAGGCAGATGGGGCCAGGCCTTGTGGGTGCTGCTAAGGCCTTGGGCTTTGCTTCTGAGGGAGCAGGGAAGGGGTGTGGCATCCCCCACAGTTGAGACAGAGCAGTGGGATCCACACGTTCGATCGCGTACCCCATCAGTAACACATTTGGTTATGTGTGCCCCCAACGTGGGTATAAGTCCCTTACTTTGGTCATACATGAGTATTTTATGGAAGAAGAAAATTTTAAATGATAAGATAAAATTAAAATCAAAGTTCTACTATTTTCCCTTCCTGTGCTGTTGAAACATCATGTTTACCCCTCTTTAAGATAAGTGGACTTAGCAAACGAGTACAACTAGGAATGAACGGTTCATTTGTTTTTTAAAAGTAGAACTTCAGAGTCACGAAGGACCGCATGTTACATGATTCCACCTATGTGAAACGTGCAGGGGGGGCACATCCACAGAGACAGAGAGTGGGTTAGGGGTCACTAAGGCTGGGGTGGGAGTAAGGGGGGTGGGGTGCTGGCTAAGGATGCAGGGTTTCCTCCTGGGGTCTTAGAATGTTCTGAAATGATTGTGGGGATGGCTGCAGCCCTCTGTGAATATGCAGGAAGCCACTGAGTTGTGCAGCTCCAGGGGGTGAATTGTAAGGTGCACGCATCTTACCTCAGGAAAGCTGTTGAGAAAAGTAAGAGTTCATTGAGAAAAACAGACTTTCGATTTTAGCTCCCATACGGTGCTGTAAAGAAGTGTCATTTCTGAGCTGAGGTGTAACTGGAAGTTGTTCGGGTCCTAGTTTCATGATAAAGAGGCAGTGCAGAGGCTGGGCCTGGGATGCTGACGGACACCTGGAGGGAGGGGTGTGTGCCTTCACGTGGCCCCAGGGGGTGTCCCCTGCCCCTTGGGGGCAGCAGCAGAGCTGAAGCTCAGGCCGCGGATGGGCCAGGCTCTGAATCAGCTGTCCCGCCGAAGGCAGTTCCTTTACTCCTGGCTCCTGCAGAAGCAGCCTCATAGCTCCACAGTCAGCCCGGTGTTCTCAATAACCCCCAACCGATTTCTGTCACTCTTTTAAAATACCTCAGACCCACAGTTATATTTGAACTAAGGTAATTTTGGTTCCCTGACTATATAGGCAGAGTTTCAAAATCACCCAACTCAGGGAGCAAAGGGAATTGCATTACCCACACCCCCAGCTGTTCAACAGTGTTACCACGTAAGACCATGCGTTGTATTTTATAAAACCATCCTCCCACTTCGTACAGTTTGTGCATCAGGCGTGTCCAGGGTGCATGACGTCTACAAATGGTATTAATGCTCTTGTCCTCACAGGTTCACCAGAGTGGCTCAGGCTGGTCCCCAGTGGTGAGTTTTCACCTCTTTGCCGTATCCTCAAGGTAGTGTGCGTGGGTCGTGTGTGTGTAATGGATTTGTGGTAGGTTGGCAACGTTCTTCTCAGCCCACCTGTTTGTCACCTCACAGATATTTACTGAAGCACTTGTCAAGGTACAGGGGATGCAGTTAGACCAGGGGTTGCCAAACTTTTTCTGAAAAGGGTGGGACAGTAAATATTTTCAGCTCATAGCTCAAAAGTAGTAACATGTAACTAAATGATCACAACCGTGTTCTAATAAAACTTTATTTACAACAACAGACAGTGGGCCAAACATGGCCCCAGTTAGCCAGCCCCTGGTTCAGTTGAGGAAATGACATTTATTTATTTCAGCTAGGTTTACTGTCATTACAGCATGTGGCTGCACAGCACCTCTTTCAGATCCCCCTGATAATGGTACCTTTTTTTAAAAAATGCTTTGAGGATGCAAAGGATGAATGTACTCAGAGGTCACATGGTAATCTTGTCCCGAAGCAGTTTTTCGGCCCGAGCTCAGGCAAAAGACGTAGGGAAGTGCCTCGCTGCGTGGTTTTGAGTAAAGCGTGACGTGCCCCTCCTGTTCCCCCTCCAGTACGTGGACGAAAACCTGGGCGTGATGTCTGTAGGCTTCCTGCTCAGCAGCCCCGATGACGCCGTTATCTGGAGGGGACCGAAGAAAAACGGTTTGCCACTCTGCTTCTCTTTTCTCACGTTCTTCCAGAGCACGACGGCTCTGGGTTTCACCTGCGTCCTGTCCCTTCAGGACAGCAGCGGCGTCATCCTGCCGAGCTTTGTGGTGTGTTATTTTTAAGCACGTGGTTGCTTCTTTCTTCGCGAAGTGGAGAGAACTAATGGAAATCTCAGTTTCCATTATATAATTTTGGATATTTGCTGTGAGGCTTTCTCTCCTCAAAAGTTATAGGACCCTGAAGTTATTTCGACTGTGGTTTTATAGTGGTTATTTGTGTGCAGTGAGATCAATGCCAGCCTGACCCGGTCCCGAGACCAAGGTCCTAATGTGAACGTGTCCCTGAGGGCAGCTTCCCCAGTCTCGGCATCGTGGACGTTCGGGCCAGATGAGGCTTTGCTGGGGAAGGCGTGGCCTGTGCCCCACATGGTGGGCATGCACACCCTGCCCTCTGTGCGCTAGATGCCAGTAGCACGCCCTAGCACAGTCGTTACAACCCAGAATGTCTCTAGATATGGCAATATGGCCCCCAGTTGAGAACCACTGGTTTAGGGCATTAACCAAATGCACACAAACATCACAAACTGCTTCTGTGAAGAGAGTCAAGTACAGAAAAGGGAGGAGAAGCAAGCTCACCCGCGGATCCCTCTTTCTAGGCATGATCAAGCAGTTCCTCCGCGACGTGGACTGGGGAGAGGTCGACTACCTCATCGTGGACACCCCGCCCGGGACGTCGGACGAGCACCTCTCGGTCGTCCAGTACCTGACCGCGGCTCGCATCGACGGAGCCGTGATAATCACCACGCCTCAGGTGAGCAAGCTCCCCCGGTGGGGCTGGTCCAGCTGTGCTCTGCGCCAGGAGTCTTTCTGTGTGGCTCCGAGAGCCTGGTCTCACGGTGGCCGTGCAGAGTGTGTTCCGTGGCTGCACCAACTCGGATCTGCAGAAACCTCTTGTTTAAAGCTTTGTCTTTGGTCCAGGCATTTGCAGTTGACAGAACATTACACAATTTTTTTTTGGTCATCCACAGATGTTATAAACAACATTGAGTCAAAATTGCCTTTTAAACTTTCCCTCAGAAAACCAGGGAAACAGCTGGTGCTGGTACAATTCAGGTCGCCCTGCATGGCCATGTCATCCCTGCCACACTTGGACGTTAAGCCCCCAGTCTGCCATGCTTTTCCGTTCACGTCTCAGAATGGTTTGGGAAATCTCCCCACTTTTCAGCAGAACCAGCCTGGGTGTGGACGGGGACTTCAGGATAAGCTGCTGTAGTCCTCTTGCCCCGCTGGTGCTGCCCGGCTCCCCTCTGCACAGGGACAGAGTGGCTGCACCACCCGGCCGTGGTGAGCCCACACTGAGGGGAGAGAGAGGGACCATCTCAGGTCAGGCCTGCCAAGGACTCGCAGGCAGGGCTGCGATTGCCATGGGTCTCAGGGGGCCCAGGAAACCGAGGGACTGTCCTCTTCAGTTATACTTGACTTCCCTTCTGGGGTTCTCCTCCCCTCCTGAGAAAGCCCAGGGAAGGGGGTTTGCTTTCATCGGCCCGAATCGGTCAGGAAGACCCACTGTCCTCCCCATCCAGCACTCGCTGGGTGGGCACCCGGGCAGTTAAAGGGCCTGGCCCTCCCTGGTGGCCCCTGCGTTTCACTGAGGAACACGGATGCTGGACATACACACCGTGATGCAGCTGACAAGTGACAGGCACAGCGGCCACAGGAAGGGTCTTGAGGGAGTGCCGTGACAGGACTCGTGCCCACCAGAGCACTCTGACGCCCTGCAGAGAGGGGTCATGGGACAGAGAGGAGCAGGACGGCAGTTGGGGCGCTGGATGGGAGGGAAGGTGGCCTGGTCCGGGCAATGGCAGTGGAGAGAAGGATTTGTCCTTAGGGATGTTTTCTGTTGTGTTTCTAAAAAGGGTTAGCGCCACCCTTAGACCTGCAGTACCATCATGAGGAGGTCCCCAAAGACATTCCCTGAAAGGAGGAAAGTCTGGTTGGAATGTGCCCTCTGGGGCCAGGGCTCATGGGAGCTCTGCACTTGCTGCTCAGTGTTACTGCCAACCTAAGACTCCTTTAAAAAGTGAAATGTATTTAAAAACACCACCACCACCAACAATCTAATTGGCACAACAGTGGCGTCTCCACGTTTATTGGGAGAGAAACTGGAGTCCCCCTAGGGTTCGAGGAGGGGGCAGACCAAGCCGGGGCCGCCCTTCTGTGGGAGGCGCGGAGAGCTGTCTGCGTTGTGCACTCTTCGTAAACAGCTTCCCTGGAAAAGGGCTTCAGGCTGGGACACCCGCTTCCTCAGAGTCCCTCACGTCCAGCACCAACAGCTTTGGGGGCTTTGGGGGTCGTTCTTGACCAGCAGAGCATTTATTTGCAGGACACAAAGCAGAGACCCAGAGACGCCATGAGATGAGAGGTGGGTCACAGCCAGCCCGCTTTCTAGCCAGACACCTCGCTGTACCCCGGCCTGCAAGGGCCGAGCGCCAGGTGTGCACCTCAGGAAAAGCACAGGCTGGAAGCTGCGAGCCTTTCGGGAGCCCAGGAAGGGCAAAGCCACAGGTGCTACGGCGTTGCCGTACTTGGCAGTCACAAGCCGTAGCTGCGCCTGGGCACACGGAACCACAATGACGTTATGTGGGGGACATAGCGGGAGTCCTCAGCAGGCTCACATGGTGACCACACTGTCAAATGAGCACTCGGAGTTTAGCAGGGAACTTGAAGTCACTGAAGTTGGGTCATATTCCTTATTTCCTTTTAGCCCATAAAGTTGTTTGTGTTCATAATCTAGACTGGGGGTCAGCAAACCTTTTCTGTAAAAGGCCAGATGGTAGGTGTTTTAGGCTCTGTGGACCCCACAATCTCTGTCCTGGCTACGCAGCTGCTGTCGTGGAGTGAGGCAGCCATAGACTCTATCCAGAGGGCTCGGCACAGCTGGTTCCAGAAGAGGTTTATCTGTGAGAGCAGCCGGCCAGGTTTGGCCTACAGGCCGGTCCTTGCCTGTCCCTGACGTGCAGAGTCCCGTGCGCTGCAGCTCCACGCAGCACGTTACAGGAAGGCGGGGCGTGGAGATACGTCAGAAGGTCACGTTTCTCTAGATTCATTGCTTGCTGTTTGGCTGTTCGAGTTTTGCCTTCCAGGGTTTTGTGGGAAATAAATAATGCCTTGGGCGGGCCTGAGCACTCGCAGGCACTAAGCGATTACCGAGCAGAGGGCACGCGCCTCTGCGGCTCCATGACGGTCAGTCCGCCGCACTGCAGCCACCCTTGGCCACGCAGACATTCTGTTTCTTATGCTCTGACTTCCGAATAACTGGTCTCTCCTAACCTCGACAGGAGGTATCGCTGCAGGATGTGCGGAAAGAAATCAGCTTCTGCCGCAAGGTGAAGCTGCCCGTCATCGGGGTGGTGGAGAACATGAGCGGCTTCATCTGTCCCAACTGCAAGGTGACAGCTCGTCGGCTGCCGGACGGTCTAACACAACTCCTGCCTTAATGGTTGAGGAAACAATAGGAAAAGTTCTCTGCATGACTGTTTCTGCTTTCCCTGGCATTTCAGGAAGTGGAATCACAATTACAGTCCTCTACTGCTGACTGAAGGAAAATGCTTTTGGTGTTTAATGTTTTACATTCAAAATGAGACTTTTTTTTTAGGTTAAGACAGCAGTCCCCAGCCTTTTTGGCACCAGGGACCACTTACATTGGAGACAATTTCTCCACAGACCAGGGAAGAGGGCAATGGTTTCAGGATGATTCAAATGTATTGTGTTTATCGTGCACTTTATTTCTGTTATTACATTGTCATATATAATGAAATAATTACACAACTCACCATAGGTTGGGGACCTCTGCTTTAAGATGTGGGCCAGCTTTGTGATTCCACAACAAAATCACACTTCCTCCCCTTTTGTCTCGCAGAAAGAGTCTCAGATATTCCCTCCCACGACCGGCGGCGCGGCAGCCATGTGCCAGGACCTGAAGTTGCCTCTCCTGGGCAGAGTGCCCCTGGACCCACACATAGGTGGGTGACCCCCCCGTTGCTGAGTGGGGCCTTCACTCCCTGACCAGCCTCCATGGGCACCATGAGGGCCGGGTGCAGGGGGACGACGGGGTATGGCAGCCAGATCCCCATCTCCAGCCGACACCCAAGAGGCCATGGGAGAGAAGCCGAGAGCCATGCAGGCAGGTGGCCATGGGAGCAAGCGAGCCTCAGAGGAGGGGTGGCCTCTCCCCACAGGCTCCTTCCGTCTCTCTATTTCCCCGTCCCACGGGGCAACATGATAGGGGAGTTGAGGGAATGGCCAGGACAGGGTGGACCTCCTGGGGTCCACTCGAGGTGGGCGAGCAGCTGTGGACAGTGCAGCCACTTGGCCCTGTTTCTCTGGCAGTGCTCATGGCCTGGGGGGGCGGGTGGGGCAAGCGACCGGGGGCTGGCAGAGCGGACGGGAGGTGAGAAAACCTCTGAGAATAGCCTGAGGCCCCCTGCTTCACAGCCACCTGCACTGGGTTAACAGTGGCCCCAGGACAGCTGTGTGCGCGGGACAGGGCTGGCCCATTAATCATGTAACGTTTGTACACGGCCAGTGAAGGCCAGCAGACCAACTGATGCCTGTGGGGATGACCCGGAAGTTAAAATGACATGTGGAAAAAGCAAAGGCAGAGCATGTGTATCATGTTCCCATTCGCAGTTTAAGAGTGTGTGTGTGTGTGTGTGTGTGTGTGTGTTTCTGGAAAGACACCTAAAACACTAGTAGCCCTTTGTGGCTTTGCTTTTCATGGACAGCTTTCTGTATCCATACTTTTTCTTTACCATGTGCATTCATAATCTTTTTACTCAAAGAACTAGTTAATCTCTTAAAATGCAGACTCCTGGCTCCACCCGAGCTGCTGGATCCTCCTCTGGGGCCCTGGAACCTGCATTTCCCACACCCCGCCCCGAGGATTCAGCTGCACCGCAGTGTAGCCAGGGGCCTGCCGGGGGAGGGGCGCGCCGCGGTCCTGGGGACACGGCGTTCTCCCCCAGCTGTGTTCTTCACCGTGAGAAGGCACCTCGGGATCCAAAGACCGTCCCCTGCTCAGACCGGGCCCCGGGGTCGTGTTGCCGCTGTGCTGTCCTCAGGGACCGAATTGTCTTTCATTTCTTTCTTTAAGGGAAGAGCTGTGACCAAGGCCAGTCCTTTCTGGCCGAAGCCCCAGACTCACCGGCCACCGTCGCCTACAGAAGCATAATTCAGAGTAAGGGTGTAAGCGAGTCGGGCGAGCGCAGACGCCTGCGGGGCTGGGACAGAACCGAAAGGAGTGAAGTGAGCGGGTGTGGGAAGGACAGTTTTCCATATAGAATCAGGGATGGCCACTGCCACCAGCCTCGGGTGGGGCCAGCAGGGTGGTGGGGCCTGCCACGAAGCCAGGAGTCTCAGAGAAATTGCCCCTCGTGTCAGTGTTGTGAACTAATTCATGGTGTGAAAAACATGGCAAGGGTGAACTTTATGGCATCAGAAATATATCTCAATAAAGTTATTAAAAAATTGATTTAAAAAACGGAAACAAACCACAGTGAGCCAAACCAAACCCATGCACGGGCCAGATTCAGCCGAGAGGCAGCCACGGGGGCCTCAGATCCAAGGCAGAGGTGTCAGTCGTTAAAGCTTCAGCCTCTTAATGTGTGTCTGGGTTTTTATTTGCCTGGAAAAATGGAGTTAAGGGCAAGTAACAGCATTCCCCAAATTCTCCATCTATAGATGGGGCCGATGTTAGGCGTCTAGCCATTGGTTATAACCACAGTGGTCAGGGTGAGGTATTTGGGTCACTTTGGAAGATTCAGGCATCATAGAAACAGGGCTTTTTATGGAATTAGGCCGTCAGGGGATCCTACCCCAGTCAAGACGCAGCCGACCTCGGCATGCGGCAGGGCTGCCCTGGGGGCGGACAAGCCACCAGTGCTCTGTGCCTCTCATCTTGTTTTCCAGGAATCCAAGAGTTTTGTAACCTCCGTCAGTCAAAAGAAGAGAACCTCATCAGTTCCTGAGACAAGAGGGTGCTGGGAGCCCCAGCAGTCCCTGAGCCGAGGAGCTGGCGGGTGGCAGCGCGCAGGCAGGCCTGGCCACCTCGGGGACAGGTAGGGGTCGCAGGCAGCGAGGGACCAGACGCTGGTGTGGTTTGAAGTCACTTCCTCAGGACACTTTAATCATCTAGTGTTTGTACGCTTCAGAACATATGTAAAGGGCATTTTTTACAAACGTGCCATTGTAAAAATAAAAACGCCTCCTTGAACCTTTCCTCCAAGGCTTGTTTCACGTAGAAACAAACAGCTGCAGGACCATGGGATTCTGCTCTGTTGGAAGCTTGCTCGATCGTAAAAAGTCCCATTTAAGCCATTTCTGCTGAGAAAAGAACCAAAGGAATGGATGCATGGCTTCCCTGCAGAACACACAGTCACGTGTTCAAATGGCTCAGTCTGGCCAGCCCTTCAGAGGGAGGAGAAATCTAAACAGCAACCGAGCACGCTGGGGGTGTTCTGAGATTGGCGCACATGATACAGCTAGGTGTAGTCAAAAAACCCTTGAAAAGCCCTTAAATCACCCACTAAGACAATCTGTGGTCTGTGTATATACCCAGTACAGTAATATGTGTACAGTATATTCCAGTAATTTCCAGTGTCTTCTACAAAACAATTTTCAGGTTTTTTTAATTACATAAAAAGATATAAACTCTAGAATCATCCTCATTGCCATGAGGTGCTTACTCTGTGTTTGAGAAACACAGGACCGAGGCCAGCTTAGGGGGAGAGTAAACTCCTGTTTTCCATCCACTCTGGGGCATAAAAGTGGAAGGGTGGGCAGGTCCCCCTGCTTCCCCTCCTGCCCCTGCATGCGAGGAAGGCGGGGCCCCCCTAGAGAGCCAGGAGGCTGCAAAGCCCCAGGGCAGGCCCAGTACCCAGGCTGGTTCCTGCCTGGCCGGTACCTGGCCACCTCAGGGGATGGGGAAAGCCCACCCAGACCTCAGCCCCTCCAGACTCACCTAATGCTGGTGTATCTCCTCAAGGCCAGGCTTCTGGAAGTCACCTGGGCAAACCTGCAAGGGGAAAAGTCACCCATGGCTTTCTGACCTTATACTCGAGTGGGCTGACCCTGCTGACTGGAGGCCAGAGAAAACCCACAACTCAGAAAACCTGCAGACCTGGTTACTTGATGTGGCATAAAGCAGCACTGTTCAAATTTAAGATGGTTCAAACCATTTCAGGATGAGCCTGGTCAAATTTAAAAGTCATCTAGTTCTCACTTCTAGAAATATCTGTTAAGTTTAAAAACAAAGCACTTGATTCTTTCCTTAATTCTATAGTTTTAAAAAAAAATCACTCAAAACTAACAATGGCAGTCACAAAAGGACAAATACTGTCTGCACTTATAGGAGGTTCCTAGAGTAAAACCCATAGAAACAAAGTATTAGGTTAAGTATGGAATGTCCGATTTCCTTAAGTACTAAGTTTGACAGTTGATATCTCTAACATTTCACTTTGACACTTGGTTTTTATGTTTGTTTATTGTGAAGGTATATCCTCATTTTTTTTCAAACGCACAGCTTGGCTTGGGATTATCTTTCAAAGCTTTTTTTAGAGTAATTTTTGGGAAACCACGGATAAGTCAAAAATTTGTGTTAGTTTTGAATACGAGTTTCCTTGTGGAACCAATGCAGCTCAAAATAGCAACGAAGAGTTTAAGAAGGATAAGGCTAATGAATGCACAGTATGTCAATTGTTTGAGAAGTTCCATTCTGTGATTTTAATCTTGAAAATGAGCCACATGGGCGACCTGAGACCAAGGTGGCTAATGATGAGCTGAAAGCTGTAGTGGAAGCGAATCCATCTCACCTGTGCATGAATTAGCAGCAAGGTTTGACATTACTATTCCAACAATATTGGACCATTTGAAACAAATCAGCAAGGTAAAGCTGGATAGATGGGTTCCATGTGAATTAAACGAGCGTCAGAAGAGAAATCATCTCAAAGCTTGCCTTTCTTTGCTGTCACGACATAAAGGCAAACCATTTTGTATTGTTACGTGTGATGAAAAATGGATTCTTTTTGCCAATTGCAAGCATTCAGCACAGTGGTTGGATAAAGATGAAGTGCCAAAACACAGTCCCAAACTGAATATTCATTTCAAAAAATCTAATGGTGTCTGTTTGGTGCTCCAGCGCTGGTATTATCCACTACAGCTTCATGAAACCTGGTCAATCCATTACAGCAGATGTCTAGTGCAACCAACTGGATGAAATGATGAGGATGCTTGTGATTAAGCAGCAGAGATTGGTCAATAGAGACAGGCCAATCCTCTTGCAAGACCACATGTGGCAAAAAACAACGCTGCTCAAACTACAGAGGCTGGACTTGGAAACTCTCTGTCATCCACCGTGTTCACCAGACCTTGCACTAATTGACTTCCACTTCTTACAGGCTTTGGACCACTTCTTGCAAGGAAAAATATTCAATTCTCAACAAGCTGTGGAAAATGCCTTTTATGATTTCATCACCACTCGCTCTCCAGGCTTCTTCGCTGCTGGCATAAACAAGCTACCGTCAAGATGGCAAAACTGTGTCTATAGTTTAGGCGCATACTTTGATTAATTGTACTGTTTCTCATTTGAGATATAATAAACTAACCTTCTGATTGGAAATCGGACATTTCATATTTAGTGACCTAATAGAATGGAGGTTGCCGGGTTTGCGGAGGGGAAAACAGGGAGTTAATGTTTAATGATACAGAGCTTCAGTTTGGGAAGACAGAAAAGTTCTGGACATGGATGATGGTTATGGCTGCATGACAGTGTGAATGTACTTAATACTATGAACTGTATACCTTAAAATGGTAAATGTTATATATTTTTTACTACAATTAAAAGAACAAAAACCATGGCAGCCTGTAATGTAAAACATTACATACTACAGTTGCCAACAGGCCACCTGTACTTTGAACATCTGGAGGGGAGCGGTCCAAGAGTTAGACCTCAGTGACTCACCGTCTGGAATACCGTCTGGGACAGAAAACTGGCTGTGACTTTGCTGAGGTCACTCTCTCCTCCCATCTTACAGAGGATGTAGCCATACAGGTTCGCAGCTTGGAGAGAAATCCCAGCGATCACAAGAGCCTGCGCTCACACAAAGCAAGGTCACTGTCAAGAGCATTTACAGAAATGTTCCTCCAAACCAAGAGACTGGCTCTGGCCTAATAATGGTAACAGCCGACCTTTACTGGGCTCTTACAAATGCTGTGGACACCGCTGAGTCAGCAAGCAAACCAGGAGGCTGCTGCTGTCGTCATCCCATTTCACAGGGAGGAAACCGAAGCACAGAAAAATGAAAGCTGCTCACAGAGCTGGAGTGTGCCTGAGCCAGGATCCAAGCTCCAGAGACCACATGCCTAATTCACAGTGTCGTTTTACTCTCTAGGGATGTTTTGTGTTCTCACTGAATGGACTGGAGCAGGGCGATGAATTGTGACACCTCCGGAATAAAATTTCAGAACTCTGAGGCTAACTTATTCCTACCTAGAGGAGCTTCCTGTCCAAGGCAGAATGTCATATTCTTTTCTAAAAAAACCTCTTATCAGCTTATTCATAAGAACCAAAAAGCAGAAACAACCAAATGACCATCAGCTGATGAATGGATGAATAAAACGTGGCCTCTTCACAGAGTGGACGTTACTCAGCCCTATGTGAGGGAGTGAGGGCCAATCGTGCCCCAACACGGATGCACCCTGAAACGTGCTCAGTGAGAGAAGCTGGTCACAGAGACCACAGAGGATATTCCACTTACACGAAATGTCCAGAAGCGGCCAATCTGTAGAGCCAGAAAGATTAGTGGGTGCCAGGTGTTGGGGGGTGGGGAACAGGTACAGGGATGACAGCTAAAGGGTGCAGACTTTCTTTTACGGGTGATGAAAATACCCCAAAATTGATTGTGGTGATGGCCGCACACCTGTGACTACACAAGAAGCCACTGAGTTGCACACATTCAATGGACGAATCCCCTGGGAGGCTAATTATATCTCGATAGGGCCGTTACAGCTGACCCGTCAATCAATAATGAGTAACGACCACAGCCCCTCCCTGCAGAGATGGGACAGTGACACCCGTGTGGAGGCGCCGCCTTACCAGCCACTTCAGCTTCAGGGAGAACAGGGTGCTGAAGAAGAAGACGACCCAGATCACGGGGCAGATGATGAGACCGAGCCAGAAGATCCGCGCCTCAGCTTCCGTGGCCGCGATGGTGTTTGGAGAGACCTGTCATGGGAAAGCAATTGCATTTTCAAAAATAAGCAGGAACGGCCGCACACGAGCACGCTCCCATTGTCACCTGCCTGGCACGCGCTTCCACTGCAGGCGTGTTTCAGCGGAGCTCTGGGGTGGGGGGTTCGGGGCGGAAATCAGCTGTGCACGAGACTCGGGGAGAATACCTTCCTGGCTTCAAACACCCAGTGGCTCCTCCCATCTTCGTCTATCTGGTTCCACCACCGGAGGCCCACCATGAGTCTGCCCGTCACGTTCTAGGGACAACGGACAAAGTGACCACAGGCAGGCCCTAGGCAAAGAGTCGTCATCACTGTGTTGACAAATGAAATAAAAGTCACCAATTCGCGTCACATTTGTATTGGGAGCAGGAGAAAAGGGCCTTGATCTGCAGCGGTTTCTCAAATTAGTTTTTGAGGCTTCTTTTTTAACGAAGCTTACTTTACAACGTGACACACTCTCCTCCCCCAAAATATTGTATTTATATATTCGTATTATGTTTTCAGTATATTATGTATCATATGTAAATTTTACCAAAAATCCAAAGCCATGCGGGGTTGTCACCTTCATCGTATACGTACGTGCAGTCATGGCAGATGGCACCTGGAAGCCATTTATTAAATGCCAAACGGTGCATATTTTTCCCCTCGAATTTTAAGTGACACTGGTTAGCATACTTAAGTATGTCTCGGCATTCGGAACCAAAGTGTCTCTTGGTCCCACACGCAGTGGGAACATCCCCCTCTGGAAACGAGCGTTTCGGGAGTGGTGACGTCATGGGAGAGGGGCTCACCTTCACAGACCAGAAGTCCAAGGACAGGAGGAGCAGCACAGTGACAAAGCAGCCCACAAAGCTCCTGCTGAACCAGTCGCAGCACACGTAGGTGACGATGGCGCTCACTCGGAAGAACAGGTGGAAAAAGGTGGCCAAGGGGTGCCTAGGAAAGAGCACGGAGGGCGCCCTCACTCAGCGCTAAAAGGGCCGTCACCGAACGCACCCACCTTGCAGACCTGCCCGGGCTTGTCGGCATTGCCCAATAGGATGTTCTCCCCGTGCATTTCAAGCTGAAACTTTTTTTTCTCCCCCTCGAAGAATCCAGTACTTTCTCCTAAGTAGACTACTAATATCACATGCCCTCTTCGAAACAGTCACATTTGAAGTGAAATGTAACAGTGATCACTGCCTTCCCTCTTAGCAGCAACAAGGACCAGTTCCCTAAAGGTAAAGGTTGGGTTTTTCCGTGAGTCACTGAGCACCGAGCTCATGTGCAGCCCACGGGGCAGCCGTCTCATGTCGTCGGGGAACAGGTGTTCCTGGACAGAGGGAAATGACCATGACTTGTGAAATCAGTGGTGCCCTTGGATATTGACATCTCACCTGGGAGAAGGCAGCTCTTGTTCACTGTGCCTTCAGACAGACCTGGTCAGAAAGACGACAGCCCACCGGGGGCACCATACTCATCCTACATCAAATGCTGTTTTTGTGAGTCTGGAAGAAGAGCTAGGACCCTTTTCATTTAAAAGGTCACTGAATTATCTAGAGCAGATAAATGCTTACACGTGTCAGGCAGGGGGAACGTAGGCCAGACAGAAGACACTTGGGGCTTTCTGCTTCTTTCTCTGGTATCCCAGTTTTGAGAGTGCACACAAGGAGAGAATAATACTCAACTACAATCAAGAAAACAACAGCATCAGCCCCATGGTGACGGCAGTGAAAACAGCAGCTCAGTGCTAGGGAGGAGGGGAGGCAACTCTTGTCAGACCAGGCAACTGTGCAAACCAGACCCAGCACTGCTGGATCCGTGATCTTCACAAGAAGCCAGAAATCCATACTTGCAATGGGAAATCTTGATTTTTTAAATGATGGCAGCTAATTATTTTAACAAAATATCACAGGCTGTGTTTCTCACTGGCCTGCACACTGTCAGCTTGCAACCTCTGGATTAGAGTTACAAAATATCGTGGGCGTCTTCAAATGAGAGGCAGGATGGGGTGGTCAGAGAGGTCCAGGGCAGAGCTGCTGGAGAAAGAACCTGCACAGTCCCCCCAAGAAGAAACAGGGTCCAAGTAAGCAAACCATAGGTGCCAAAAAATGCTGGGGTTTCTGCCGCCCAACGGAACATTAACTAAGATTCAGAAGCGGAATCCATAGTGACTTTTGCCTGTACTCCTTCACCAGAACAGTTCTCACCTGTGCAGTTCAGACAAGGGGCCTCCTGGTGGCCTGGGTGAAAACGAGCCCAGGAAGTTCACCCAGCATTTAATAATCAGACATGGTCATGCATAACTTCAAAATAGCCTGGAATGTTCCAGAAGATAAGACTCTTGGGAGTCTCTTATACCTTTCTCCCCTTACACCTCATTGAGAATTTGTCAACTAACTGAATACAATTTTGCTCCTTGCCCCTGAAGGTAAGTGAATATTCTTACAATGACTGAAAGTTCTTCAAGGGCTCAGCCCCTGTTTAAGATACTTTTTTTTTTTTTTTTTTTTTTTTTTGAGACAAGAGTTTCACTCTGTTGCGCGGGCTAGAGAGCCGCGGCGTCAGCCTAGCTCACAGCAACCTCAAACCCCTGGGTTCAGGTGATCCTCCTGCCTCAGCCTCCCAAGTAGCTGGGACTACAGGCATGCACCACCATGCCCAGCTAATTTTTTCTATATATTTTTAGTTGTCCAGCTTATTTCTTTCTATTTTTAGTAGAGATGGGGTCTTGCTCTTGCTCAGGCTGGTCTCAAACTCCTGAGCTCAAGTGATCCTCCTGCCTCAGCCTCCCAGAGTGCTAGGATTACAGGTATGAGCCACCACGCCCGGCCTAAGATACTATCTCCAATAGCACCTTGCGTTTTAAATACATTTGTTGTGTTGAATCTTGTAATCAGTTCAGTTAGGATCACTGGAAACATCTGTCCTCTTTGTAGAACAACACTGATGTAAAAAACATATAGAGAGATTTTAAAAGAGGTCAGAGCATGACGTAAGTGTGCACTAATCCAGGTAAAACCTGGAAGTGAATGTGTTCAAATAAATCCCCTGCTTCTTTTCATTTTTATTTTTGTCTGTGGTTTTCCCAAAATAAAATACAGAAAAAATTCCAATTATTGGATGCTTCCACTTAGCTGAGTCCTGATTAACTGAACGGAGGTATTACTATTACTCAAACAAAGCCCAAAACAAGCGGATAGGATGCCTGTCGCACTTGAAAATGTTGCCTCAGTCCTGTCTCATGCAGGTTGCTCTCGGCTCCTTCCAAGCCCCCACCTGGTCCACATCTGGAGTTTGCCAGCCTGCGCCCCAGCTCATACTAACATGGTCTCACAGCGGTTTTCTACTTTTGAGCGTTTTGAAGGCCATGGCTCAA
>RJWJ010023904.1:0-25344 GCA_004363605.1 Indri indri
AAAGTTCCCTCTGAGATGGAGGAGCGTGATTTAACCCGCGCTCTCTGCAGTCGCTCCGCCGTGGAACGACCGGGAAGCAGGCGCTGCATTTTTAAGAGCTCTGCCATCTCCCACTCGGCCACGCGGGACGTTTGTCCCCTCCCGGAGGGTTATTGGACTCGGCCCTCTGCGGACCATCAGTGCCATTTATTGGTCGTGATTTCACCTGATTAATATGTAACTACGGAAGCGAAAAAAATAATCTCACAATCTGCGTGTCGCAGGAGCTTTCACATTCCTTTAGGTTGAAAGCAGTGGCCGGCCAGGCTTTCCCACTCTGACAGATTTATTCTTCCTCTTCAGAGTCGGAGCACTCCAGAAGGGGAACAAAAAATACAGCAAAAGCAGCCTGCTTGTCTACAGTATTTACATGCTCTACATACCCCAAAAATATGTAGCTTATTAATGACTGATTTTCCAGCCTCTGCAATAAGCTTTTTTACTAGCAAGACACTCCTTAACTTGTAAGTGTCACGGCTTCTCACACTGTACGTCTCTCCTTTACTATATTTAATATAAAGATAGAACAGTATTTATATCCCTCACAACAACAGAATGGATTGTTTTAAGGTTATACAGCCTCGCTGTGATAAAGAAAGAAGGAACCTTACAAAATGATAAATATTTTCATTAAAAAACTTTAAAACTAAAAGTTCAAAGATATGTTCTCCTCTCTTATTTCTTGTCAAAACATGACTTAAGACCCAAAACTAATCTACTTTCAATTTTATCCCATATTTCAGTGCTGTCATAGTACTCAGCAGAGAGTATTGGAATACGATCATTTTTTATTTTGTTGATGTTACCGACAGCTTTATTTCACAGAGCAATCTTACGCTACGTCTACCAGTGGCAAGGCATAGAGGTCAAATAGTCTATCCTCACAGGTAGAGAGCTTATTAAACGGCGTGTCTATTAAACCCGATGGACAACATAAAGAAACATTTCAGCAAAATACTTTTAGCATAGTTCAATGAAGATATGGCTCAAAAGGGCAGTAAATAATTTAAACGGAAACCAAGAGGGAATTTGTTATATTTTTTACTAGCATCTTCAAAATTATATTTCAAGCAAAGTGGTTATAATAGAGAGAAACACAAAAGCTGCAGGCAACAGCTCAAGTTTCACAAACCTTATGGTGTAGATGTTTTCCACAGCAAATATAAAGGAGCATGTACTTCCACTCAAATCCAAACCTTGATAAATCAACAATTCTATCACAAAGTTCATTTAAAATAATCCAGGCATAAATACCGTACAATTGTGAACTAAAGCTAAGAGCTTTGTAAAAATTATCTTTTTGTGGTTGTTTTGGAAGATAGTTAATTTTTAAATTCTACTTACGATAGCATCTATTCATGATAAAATCTCACTTCTAAGAAAAACTGCAACAGAAGAATAGAATAAAAATAATATGCAGAATATCTGCTCACTTATTACCTACTCTTTGGTGTGAAAATCTAAATGTGATTAGAAATGATTAGAAAAAAACGTGTTAATGCATAGATGGGATTTTTCTTTTCTTTTCAGGTATCCCTGGTAACTCTGATTTTCAAAAATCAAACCTATCATCCTTCTATTCATGGTGTTTCCTCCTGAATACATTTAACTATATTTATGAAAACCAAAAAAAAGAAAAAAATGGAATCCACGAAGGAGAACACTATTTCTTATTCTCATATGCAAGCTGTGATTTTTGACCAAAATAACAAACTGAATCTGTAACTTTTAGTAAGTTTGTCATAAATACTGTATTTCTTAATCTTGAAATTGGGTCCCTGGTCTCTTACCAGGAATATAAAGTACTTGATCAAGGGCTATCAGTAGATTCACCTGGTGGGATAATTAATAAGATACAGAAACATAAAACACGAGTTGTTAAAGTTTACAATTACCTTCCCTCACAGCATCACTCTAAACGCACTGTCCTTGCTTCGGCACACGGTAAATCATCTACCTAAATGTATTTGCACCCAATCATTTTTTAAAGTCACAATCTTTGTAGTGTCAACTTGTCAAGGGTCAAAGGAAAGAACAGGCAAGATTCCCAAATCAATCTGCTTGTAGAAACTGTCTCATTTCATTTCAAATTACCTGCTGTGGCTCAAGCAGGCTACGGACAAACCGCCTTCCTCCATAAACCATGACAGCACAGGGCGAACTTACGTGATCATTCATAAGGGCAGGTCATGCCGGTTCTGTCATTAACTACTTTTAAACGGCTGTGCAGGGTTAAGTGATCTTGCAGGGCAGCCGCAGACATAAATACCATTTGGACAGTTTAATGTCAGGAGACAACTCCTCTGGGATTAAAACTGTGTAGCCCGATAGCACGGCTGTCGATACGAGGATTAAGGTACTTTGGTATTGTTACTTGGAGTCGTGCTTTACATATGTTTTGTGCAAGTGGCCCCACAGGAGACTCCGAGTGTCGTCCATCGACATCATGCGACTCCCGGACAGCGTTGCGAGGATGTTGAAGATAACTTCAGGCATTCAGAGGTTCACTCTTCCCGAAAGTGTTCTTCAAGAGTTTACGTTTGTCCTTGTGAGGCTGACCAGAAAATGAGAGCACTTTGCTGGTGGGGGCAGAAGCCTTGTACAGCCCCAGAGCCCTGGGCTTCTAGAACTCACGATCCGCAGGACTATCAAAGACTTACGGCTGTCCGTAAAATGAGGGTGGCCAGGTACAGTAACTCGTGCACAAAAGAGCCATGATATAGGAAATCAGACGGAAATAATTATTGCATTGCCTTTCTAATGCCCCTTCCTTGAGGTGAACACTGTAATATGTAAAGATAACAACAACTAGTATTTACAGAGTGCTTAGCACGTGTTGGGTGCTATACTAAGTACTGTGTATGCATGACCCCATTTAAATCTCACAACGACCGAATGATGAACCTATTTTTAGTCCCAGTTTATTATACCTAAGAAAGCTGTGGACCAGGGCAGGTTATAATTTGCCCAAGTCACACAGCTGGTAGTGATGGAGAATATGAACAAACGTTGTGTCTAACTCCAGAGCAAGCGCTCCCGACTACGACGGCATACTGCCCACGCTGTAATCATGCCTCCTGTGAGAAATTCCGCTTGCTTGACTTATAAAGTATTTATCATATACACTGGCTTAGCTTTCTTTAACATGCATTAGCTGCATGCAAAACCGGTCAGTATCATTAAAAGAAAAGAGTTGCTAAGTTACTCGGAGACCAGAGTGAGTCAAATCAAGCTGATACACAAGGATCTCTGCGGGAACAGGAAGACTTCCCAGAGGGTACGTGGGCAGGAAGAGTTTTAAGAAAATCCATTTCAAAATCCTCAGTATCCATATGTTTTCCGTTCTAAAATTGATCCACCTGAGAAAAATCATACTAATTCTCTTTTTCTACCCCCATTCACAACAGATGTTCTTCCGTCTTTCTCCAAAAGGTACACCCCCCCACCCCCCACCCCAGGCTTTCCCCTGCCCCAGGGATGAAGCCCTCCGCTTTACCCAAAGAGTATTTCTCACATCCCTGAAGTTCCCTCCCCAATTCATCCCATTAAGAGCTGCATTTCAGCCAAAAGCTCTCTGCGTTTAAAACTCATCTACCAAATATATTGTACCTACCAAATGTATCAAATATATTATAATACATTCATGATGATTTGATCAATTTCTAATGCTACCTTAGTATGAAAGAAAAATATTAACCTTTAGAAACATAGTCATAGGGTATCTGGAGAATTTTTTTCAATTTACATAGTTTTGTAGCCCAGAATTATATGGGAATTAATAAGGCTTTCAAGCATAAAGATGCGTTTAGTTCACCAGGATAAAATTCTGTGGGAGAAAGAGAACAGAAATACAGTTTTTAAGAAGAAAAAGGAACAATGTTATAGGAGAGTCGGTGTATTTTTTTAATGGATGCGGCTGAGTACAAACTCACCGCGGTACTCACATTCCTTTGGCTACATCCAAACCAAAGTTTCTCGACCTCAGCACTGTTGACATTTTGGACTGGATAATTCTTTGCTGTAATTTGTACATTATAGAATGTCGAGCAGTATCCGTGATCTCTAAACACACACACACACACAGTTGTGGCCACCAAAAATGTCTCTAGACATCGCCCAGTGTCCCCTGAGGGGCAAAACTGCCCCTGATTGAGAACCTTTAAATAAGGGTATAATGGATTCATCGCATATTTTCAAAATTTGATATTTTTTAAATTTATGAAAAATGTTAGATGTCCATTAAAAACTGTGCAAAAGAATAATTTTTCAAAATTATTTTGAGAGGTATACATGGACAAGAACATTCCCCGTAGAGTTAAACAGGAACAGCTGATGACAGACGAGGTCTGAGCAGGGGGAACCTCTCAGTCTCCACTGCTAGAATAATCGGACCCAGGACATCAGAGAAAGCAGCAGAACCGTCATAAAGGCTGTGTCTACGTTTGAACATGGTGACCCAGTAATTACCAGTTTAAAAGAAGCGGAAATAACAGTGAGTATGTGTAATTCCTCAGTAATTTCAAAGCCACAGCTTTTGAAGAAAAGGCATAAACTGAGAAGGCCAAATTGAGGAGAATTGAAGAACTCCCTAGAAACGTTAAGCCTGTAAAGGTCACAGATCACATCTTACCACTTTTTTTTTTTTTTTTTTGAGATAAGGACTCACTCTGTCACCCGGGCTAGAGTGCAGTGGCATCGTCATAGCTCACAGCAACCTCAAACTCCTGGGCTCAAGCGATCCACCCGCCTCAGCCGCCCGAGTAGCTGGGACTACAGGTGTGTGCCACCATGCCTGGCTAATTTTCTATTTTTGTAGAGATGGGGGTCTCACTTCTGCTCAGGCTGGTCTTGACCTCCCAGAGTGCTAGGATTACAGGCATGAGCCACCGCACCCAGCCCATCTTATTACTTTTAAATCTCTTGCATTCCTATGTAATATATTTATCCATGCTTAAAAGTGAACTTACAAATTTGTTTTAATTATCTTTTTTGATACTCTTGATACAAACTTAAGAGTCTGGAAATGGGTAGAGCCCCAGGGACCTTAGTTTTCCACAGGCAAAGCTGTCTGGGCTTGATGTTCTGCCACCAACCACACACCAGAAGCCCAGCAGTGACAGGCAAAACACAGCCCCTAAAAATCGATGATAATCACTGTTACCTGTTACTTAGATACACCAGTTGTACCATATCAGATATTTGTCATAATGACCCTCCAGTGTCAACTACAATACCAAAATGCAAGTCACAACCTTTTTATTGGGTCTCTTTAATGACCTTTTTCAAACAACTCAACCACAGGGTTTGGGGGGAGTTCATAATAGCAAGATTTAGAAATGCATAGGCAAAACTGAGAAGATAAAATTACCCATAATCTCATCACCCGGTGATAACAAAAAGTGAATTTTACTGTGCATGTTCTTTCCTTAAAAATTTATGTGTGTATATATATATTTTATTTTTGTTTTACTTTTTTATATTTTTTTTACTTGTCTTCAAAATTCTGCCTTGAAGTGTCCATGTTCTTTTGAAAGTCTGTATATCAAAATTGGCAACTCAGATTTAATACTAACTCCTGTTTTTCCCCAGTAAGCTCTATAGATGATCCTTCCTATTTTAGTGGTACTCTACAATAATAATGCCTGTAAGACAGGCGGTCTCTTCGGAGCTCTGGGTTTCTGCCGCATGTATTATCTTTCCAGCTTTGTAAGTGGGGAAGCAGGGCCCGAGAAGTTAAATGATTTAAGCCCCAAGTCCACGGCTCTTTTCTCTGAGCCACACGGCCTCCGAAAACAAAAGCAGACAACAGTTGTTTTAAGTGTGACAAATACTCATTTTGGGCTGAGCTGTCCATGTGAAAACAGTTCCCTACATTTGATCCTAGTCAAGACAGACCAGCTAGCCAAGTGTGCATTTGATATCTGAATCTTTAAAAGAAAAAAAAAAAGTCAGGGTACTCCATCCTTGGATGTTCTAAATAATCCTTCTGGAAAGTGCTTAAGCTCCAACATGCTGGAGCTTAGTTCCCTGCCTTAGTGAATATGAGGCAATCCTGGCCTTCTGAAAATTCCCCATCGGCCAGGGACTGGCAACACACACACACACACACAGGCATAAAGACAAGAGGCAGCACAGCAATGCGTGGAGGGTCGCACAATGCAAGCCGAATACACGATGCCCAACAAACTGGACTAAAAGCTGGCACAGGGAGGCGACTGAGTCATTCGTGCAGTCAGCCGGCACACCTCAAGTGAGCGCCTGTGTGGCAGGCAGTGTCCCAGCCTCTAGGGACCAGTGATGGTTCAGCCAAAGCAGCCTGGCGTGGTGGGAGAAGCATCAAATGCAACCTGGTTTATGGGGACATGAATCCTACTGCCCCTCTCACTAGCCAACAGGGCAAATCGTATCATCCCTAAGGCTGCATTTCAGCCCGGTGTTTTGTTTATATATATATATATTTTGTTTTGTTTTGTTTTGTTTTTAGTTGTCCAGCTAATTTCTATTTTTAGTAGAGACGGGGTCTCGTTCTTGCTCAGGCTGGTCTCGAACTCCTGACCTTGAGCGATCCTCCCGCCTCGGCCTCCCAGAGTGCTAGGATCACAGGCGTGAGCCACTGCACCTGGCCCTAAGGCTGCATTTCGTCAATTATAAAATGAGGGAAGTATCTAGTCCATTGTACAAAATTAGGTCACATACTTAAAGTAAGCCAGGCATGGGGGCTTACCCGTGAAATCCCAGTGCTTTGGGAGGCTGAGGCAGGAGGATCACTTGAGGCCAAGAGTTCCAGGCTACAGTGAGCTATGATGACGCCACTGCACTCCAGCCTGGGTGACACAGCAAGACCCTGTCAAAAAAAAAATTTTTTTTTAATAAATAAAGTACATGATACGTGGTAGGAGCCCAACAAATGTCATTAATGGAAGCTAATCTTGTCTGAGATTTTACTGTGTTCCAAGGACTATGCTCATCATATCACACACATCACCTCATTCAATCCTCGCAGTTGTCTACCGCTTTATAGGTGATGAAACCGACACGTGGTAACTCGTCCCAGCACATACGACTATGGAGGGGAAGAGTCAGTATTCAAATCCAGGGATTAACAGTTTGCCTCCAGGGCTGGTGCTCATAAACACGCTAAACCACCTCCCTCACCGTCCCCCATAGCCCCGATCCCACCCCAACTCCCACCCTCTTTCCCTTCCTTTTCTTTGAATGCTCTGTAGTCCAAAGAAAGGAGGGGTCTGAAGGACCTGGGGCCCGGGCACACCTCCCTCGTGGCTCCTTGCTCTGCGCTTGCTGTTCGCATCCTTCCTCTTGTCTGTTGCTTCCAAACAGGGCTCCAAATTCTAATTCCTCTGACCCCTTGCTCACCGATATTTCTTAACTTGCAGAACTAGAGTTTCCTGATTGAATCAGTACCTTCATCTACAATTCAGTGAATCCTGCTGCTTCTAACACCGAAGGACAAGGTACAGTGCCCCCGTTAGAAGTCAATGTCTATAATTCTTTAATTGTGAATTTGGGCGCATATTCAGTTAGAATCCCTGCTTGTTCCATACACAGTATCTTAACAAATATATACAGGGCACTTCTCTCCCAGTCAGCAATCACAGGGGTTCTCCCTGAGCCCCGAGCTTCAGCTTTAGGGGATGAGAAGCTCTCTCGGAAACCACCTTCCCCAAGGCTTCCCAAGTGAATCTGAAAGATACTGCAAAGCTACAGCAACCATATAACTAACTGTCCAAACTCGACACTTTACGGAGTGAGAGGGGACACTAATAATCATTATACTGGGAAAACGGGCATAGGCTGGAAGTTTCCTGGACAAACCAGAATTCATGGTTACCTTCCTCAAAGCCTATGCTCTAAGTCAAACCACGGCAAAGGTACTCCTCAAATGTGGTGGCAATCTGCCCAGACGTTTAGCTTGATACAGTTACAGATGGACAAGTGGAACCTACTATGTCTTTACATTGTGATACGAACGACCATATCAACTCCAGTCTTATTACATGCTTATACCCACTCATTTTTGGCACTTAAGTTTTTTTCTTATAGCTTTAGGCATGTTTATGTGCCTGACACCACATGTCTCTTTCCCTGAGTATGGAGAAACACAATAGGTAGCAGCAAGATGTTATCCCTAGAGATATCAACAGTCTAGTCAGGGTGACATTACACGCACACACACACACACATACATATATACATATATATATGTTCAATTAATTGGAGCAATGATTTCCAAAGTGTGGTATGTCTGTAACTCAACGGCCAGGGGTAGGACCTCACTCAGGTGGGCTTGACTCAGGATGTAAATAATAACTTCAGAACCTACCTTCCAGCTCTATTGTTTCTGAATTGGTTCCTTTTTCCCAAGATTCTTCCCTTCCTGTCCCATGGAAGGGTGAGTCTGCTTTATTGATGGTTCACCATTCCATTTACGGAGCACTCGAGTCCCATGGGCTCCAGCTGGCTTGACCTGGGTCGTGTGCCCAACCTTGATCCAACCACTGTGGCCAGGGAATGGAATGTGATGATCGGCTTCGCCAAGGACACAAGGGTGGAGTCTGCTTCCCCTGAAACACGGCAAGAGAAGCAGCCTGTTCCCAGACGGTGGTAGGCAGACTCTGCAGGTGGACACCATGAGTCTACCTCCTGATATTCACACCTCTGTGTAATCACTTCCTCTGAAGAATGAACACGACTTGTGATTTGCATCTAACTAATAGAACACAGCAAAGCCAACGGGGTGTATGTAATCATGTTTCACAAGATTGTAGAACCCATGTTGCCAACGTCTTTTCTTTCCCTTGCTGGCTTGATAAAGCAAGCAGCTGTGTGGAGAGCCTCTATGGCAAGAGACCGAGAGTGGCCTCTGGGAACTGAGGCTGGCCTCCAGACAAGAGCCCATAAGAAAAGGAGGCCCTCATTCCAGCAACCTGCAAGGAACCGAGTTCTGCCAACAGCCATGTTGGTTTGGATGCAGGTCTTTCCCCAGTCAAGCCTCAGATGAGAACACAGCCACAGCCAACACGCTGTGGCCTTTCAGAGGACCCGGTTAAGCTGCACCCAGACTCGTGACCCATGAAAACTGTGAGATAATAAATATATTGTTTTAGGCCACTAAGTCCGTGGTAATCTCATTACACAGCAACAGAAAACTAGCGCGCCCACAAAAGCAGAGGTGGGGTGCTGTCGTCACAGAAATGGGGACTAGATGCTGGATGGCAAAAACAACGTCCACCACAATTACCAATCATGAGTGAATATTTGGTATTTCAATCCTGTTGTTTCCCTAAGTAGAGCATAAATAGCATATTGTTTGTATCATAGATTATCAGAAAGTAAATTCATAGCCCACATCTGTATGCATATACATATGTTTGTATATATATACACACACACATATGTGCATATATTTGTTTCCTGCTTTTCTAATTTTCATCTTCTCATCCTTCTTGAGAAATTGCCTTTACCTTTGGATTGCTATATGGAATAGTTAATATCCTGGTACTATCTAGGGTGGCCAGAGAGGAGGGGAGCTCACACTTTAGACATTACTAGGCTTTTATTTGCTTCTAGGTATTTATACAAATTGTATTTGATTGGGTATAATGAGGGAATAAAAATAATTGAGAAAAATGAAAGAAATGGAAACAAATATGTATATAAGTACTTGTTGCTTATTACAGAATATATGTAGAATTTTATTGAGTGCTTTGCTTTTGTTGGTAAGGCGTGATATATTTTAAATGAATTGCCTAATAATCTATTGCTGGAAGGCAGTTTACTGAACATATTATAAAACTTATTGGTATTAGATGGGCTATGGCCATATACTCAAAAATACCTATTTAATATCACAGTGATTTTTATCAAAACGAGTATTCAGAATAAAATTGACAATATGCCATGATAGTGACAAATACATAAAGGATTTGTTTATAAGTATTTCCAGAAGTTAAACTGTGGTTTGCTTCCTACTATCATTTGTCATTAAAGAAATGTAAATCAAAACTATAATGTGGCCAGGCACAATGGCTCAGCCTGTAATCCTAGCACTTTGGGAGGCCAAAGTGGGAGGATCACTTGAGGTCAGGAGTTTGATACCAGCCTGAGCAAGTTTTTCTATTTGCTACAAAAAATAGAAAAATTTGCCAGGTGTGGTTGTGCACATGATACTCAGTCCCAGATACTCAGGAGGCTGAGGCAGGAGGATCACTTGCAGGAGTCTGAGGTTGCTGTGAGCTATGATGACGCCTCTGCACTCTAGCCCAGGCAACAGAGCAAGAGCTTGTCTCGAAAAAAACAAAAAAACCCAAAAGACAAAAAAAGGTGGTAATCATTTTAGTGTATACATACATCAAAACATCACATTGTACACTGCAAATATATTCAATTTCTATTTGTCAATTATACTCCAATAAAGCTTGGGGCGAGTGGCAGGGAACAGTAACAGTACCAAACTTGTAACAGTCATTATCTCTGGATAGTGAAGTTGGTGATGATCTTCTTAATTTTCTTCCTTAGGCTTTTCTGTATTTTCCAATTAAATTATTTCTTTTTATAATCTGGACAATAACACATTCTAAAAAAGATGGATTCAGTCTGGTTGCAAAATAAAATATGTGCTTCTAGTGTAAGCTACTGCATTCTGTTATGTTCCAAGAGGTCCTGGCCCAGCACACCGGAGGGGCCTGTCACGTTCAGACTAGAGTAAGCAGAAGAGAGGGCAGACGTCCCGGGGACAGGACAGTTCCCTAGGAAGGCTCAGACACATCTGGGTGTCAGGCTGCAGGGGGAGGAGGGCGCCAGGGCTTTCCCACAGAGGCTGCTCCCGCCAAGCCAAACCGCAGGCAGGGCGGTGGGAACAGGCACCAGGGGGCCGGTGTCCAAATTACACTTCAGGGGACGGTGCCCACCCAAGAGGAGGGGACAAATTACAGCAAGGCAGGGAAGAAAATACGATTAAAGAAATGACTATGCAGCCATAACATGGACTACCAGGCAGCCACTAATTAATGATATATAAAAATATCCACAATTTAATGCTAAAGACAAAATTACATGAAGAGTATTATCCCACTTTATACAAAAACACAACCCAGTAAAATTCTTTATGTTAATAGTGGCTATCGGCGAGAAGCAGGAGTATGGGTGTTTTTTAGTTTCTTCTGTATTTCCAAGTTTTCTACAATGAGCATGTATTACTTTTATCACCGGGGGGAAGAGAAGAAATGATAAGTGTTTCCCAACATACATGGACATAAAAGGCAGGCCCCAGAGCTCAGAAGGGCTGGGGTTGGTGGGACAGGAACTGCGAAACAGGGTTTGAACCAAGGCCCGGCTGCGGGACTGCAGGGCGCTCAGGGCCCCCCGGGACAGGGACCGGGCACAGGGGCCTGCGGGGAACTGGCCAGCACAGAAGCCCGGTGGTCAGAACTCGAGCCCTCCGAGGCTCGTTCAAGGGTTGGCCGAGGTCAGCACAGGGTCACCAACTGCATGGGGGCCAATGCCCTGGGGCAAACCTGCAGGAGCCGAATGCTCTTCACCTGTGTCTGAATACCCGTGGAGAAATGGAAAGCTCATGCTAGAAAGCAGAGAGGGGCCCTCGCCCTCCCGCGCCCGATGACTTACTCTGACCTGCGCAGCCTCCTCGGCTCCCACCGCGGCAGCTGCGCACCTGCAGGGGACCCCCAGCGCCGCGGATCTGGCTTCTAACCGCACCGCCCGGCCTCAGCGGGCCTTCCCTTCGGCATGAGCGCTTCTCCCTCCCCCACCTCCTTCCTCCAGCCTGCACCCCTCCCCAGACCCCAGCACGTTCTCGGGGTCTTCGGGGGATGGTCCTGCCTGCTCCTGAGCCCCAGGTCCCTCGTCTCAGCGCCTCCCGCCTGCCCGCAGCGGCCACCGCGCCGCACAGGGCAAGGACGCGCACGAGACACTCTCCCGGCTGGCGAAAACTTTGCTCTTCCTATTCCTTCCCCTCCTCTCATCCAAAGTGAAACGTTGGACCTGCGCTCTGGGCCACGGCCTCCCGACTCCTCCAGGACCGAGTTGCCTCGATCGTCTCCCCCACCACGCATTTTTATTCCTAATCTCTCCTCTTCAACTGGCTCTCCTCTTCGGCATAACAGGCTCAAGAATTTCTCGTTCTATTTATTATATTTTTAAAGCATTTTTTTTAGCCCGCAACCCTCTCTCTAGTAACCTTCCAGACTCATCCTGAACTCTAGAAAAAAAATGAGTCTCCCATCTCCACTGCCGGGCTATGCCTCTCAACCGTGCACTGCCGGGCTGCTCCGGAGAAGCTGTTACATCTAAAGGACACCCTCTAGGCTTATCTGGCTTATTAAGATAGGCGACTACCTCTTGCTGCAGTATCAGCCACTTGTCACCACTCTCTTCCCTTTGACACTCTTTTCCGTGGCCTGCAGGTGGCTTTCCAGACTCCTGCTTTCTTAGATTCCTTTGTAGGCTCCTCCTCCAGCCCCACAAACGTCAGTGTTCACCGAGGCTCTGTCCTAGGCTGCCTGCCACCTGCCACTCCTGACACATGTGCCCCGTGGTGAACACATCCAGACTCACGATGGAGGTTAACTACCCACAGGTAACTACTACCTACGTGCTGAGTACACCCCAAACACATTCCCAGAGTAGAACTCTCTGGAGAACTCCAACCAGCACAGTGGGGTCACATCGTATCAGTATCTGACTTACGTGAATTCAAGTGTGCTCATCCAGTGACTTAAAAAAAGAGAGAGAGAAATCAAACAATGTAAGTAGCCCAGGCCATTCCACAAAACGAGGACCCGACTATACAGAATGTGATTCTGTGGTTTCCTCAGGCATCTCACGTCCTAAACGCCTCCGGGACCGTGAGTACTAGTGAGTTCAATGCTTCAGAACACTCCTGGCCCCAATGCAAGCCAACCACATCAGCTCATGATCAGTCGGAAAAACGCCATGGCCTGTTCCAACACTGGAGCAAAAGGTACCATTCTTGGATTCGAATGTCATTCTCCAACACGGTGCCTTCATAAGAGATTTTCAAGCATAATTTATGCAATTTTCCCTTTATACCTTAATCTTAGGAAGGGGTAAGGCCTAAAGTCAGCAAAATTTCTTCCAGGAAAATCCATTGAATTGTCCACAACACACAAGGCCTACACATATAATCCTATACAATAATATGTATGTATACAGTAAGGTCTACTATATTATAAAGAAAATGCAAAATATGATTTTGTAGTGACGACTGGATGAGATAGTGAGCTCATATTTAGAATCCCTGTTGTAGGGGAAAAGTAGAGTTGAATTTGCTTATGTAAATTGTTTTCACATCTGATGTGATCTTACAGTGTAAGCAATGCTTCTTAGCCCTCTCTGGAGGGTTCCAGAAAAGGTTCCCAAAGAAACAGGACTTGAGATGAAATTGAGGAGTTTGCCTCGTAAACCAGTTTGGGTAAGATTACTGCCGCTCTCACTACAGCAACAGATACGTTTTTCGTGCTCAGTGAATGTTATTGAATTAAGCTGATGCAATATGTAGAAATATCTAGAGAGCTGAAAGAGTGCAGGGCTTGGCAGAAACCGTCGAGTACCTTCAGTATGTGGACGTGTAAGATGCGAGGTGGAAATTAGGGAAGCGAGGGGGGCGGGTAAGAAGTGGTTGAAGATGGTCGGACAGGCGGGCAAGGCCTGAGTGTCACATACGTCCCTAGGCGCTGGGCTATGACAGAAAACAGGGCCTTAGGTGCTAAGCTAAGAACTGGAAATATCATTCTAGAATTTCTGGGAAGCTTTTTCAGTGTTTCAAGAAAGAGGATGACAAGATGAGATTTACATTTAGGGTCCCAGACACTGGGTAGAGAGTAGCTTGATACAGAAAGAATAGAGACAAGGACACCCTTTAGGAAGTTGGTGAGAGGTGACCTCTTCTTAGAGGAAAAATAAAGACACAGCTGTTTCATCCCCAAGGAAGTTTTAAGGAAAGTAGCCTTAAATTAAAACCCTTAAATATCAAGCCAGCAAACTAACAATTTGCTGCTTTGCCAAGATTAAAATCACAAAGTATGTATTCCTTCAACTCCTCTTCATGTTAAAATGTCACCAAACTGTAATAGATTCTGTTTTCTCCCACTCATCTCTCTGCATAAATACCCTTCTCTCCTTCCCAAGCCTGAACCTCTTGGAGCCCTTCATCCCGGCCCTCCTGCGGATCCTGGGGCTGCGTTTCTACAATTAACCCTCTTTCTTTGCTACTTTCTCCCTCCCTCTTCCCCGACTCCCCTCTGTTTACAAGCATTAATGTTCATATCTACTCTGGGCTGGATTTTTTTCTCCTCGAGCCTTCTTGAGCAATCTTCAGCCAGCCTGAGCCTGGTCCCCATCCCTTCTCCTACCAGCCCGTCCTCTCCCTGCTGACTAATCTCCCAGAAGAGCAACTCGTGCTCAGCGTCTCAGCACCCGCCCTCCCTGATTAAACCTGGTTATCTGGTCGTGACCCTCTGGGGAATCCGTCCTCCTGAGGCCTTGTCCCCAGCAGGACAAAGCACGTACATAACACACCCCGAGGCAGGGTCAAAACAGTGCAAATACAGAGCCGGCAGAGAATGGGGTGGGAGAACATGAAAGATACGCCAGCTCGTTCTCACAAGCGACAGAAATCCAACTCAAAGTCATTTAAGCAAAAAATAAAAACATAAAAAGGGAATCTATTGTCCCCAGGAAAAGAGAAGTCCAAGGAGTGGTCCCAGGGCTTACCTGATGCCTATCGGGGCACATTCCTGAAATCCCTTGATCCGCTGGCCCCGCGCCCGAGTAGAGTTTGTTCTCTGACAGGTTTTTTCCATGTCAGGGAGAGACTGGCCCTGGCAGCTCCAGGCTCACGCAGCCTTGGAGCTGATGGCTGTGGTTCCTCTCCAGGTGCCCACAGCAACCCTGGGAAAAGGCTGGCTGCTCGGTTTAGGTCACACACTTCCTCCGCAGCTTCCAGAAAAGGAGAGGATAGTACAACAAGTACGATAGGCTTTTAACAAGTGATTAGTTGGAGGGAACTGTGAGATGGAGATGGGGATTGGCAGGGTGTATGTGGGTGAGAACACACATCCCTGTGTACGGGAGAGGGGTACGAAAAGAAGCTATACTTGAGAAAGGCCTTGGGAGTAAGACCGAGACCTGGAATGCCATTCTAAAGTTGTACATGTGGCTTTCTGCCTGCCTGCCCTCCTGGCTTCATAATAAAGTTATATGTATGATTTTTTTTCCCTTGGGGGGATGCGGGGCTTTGGTTCTTTTTAGGGATTGAAAATACTTTGATGATTATTAAACAGGACAATGACCAAGTGCAACTGGGGTTTTAGAAAAGATGACGGCAATGTCAAATAAAATGGGCAGAGGCCAAGTGCAGTAGCTCACACCTGTAATCCCAGCACTTTAGGAGGCCAAGACAGGAGGATTGCTTGAGGCCAGGAGCTCAAGACAAGCCCGGGCAACAGAGAGAGAACCTGTCTCTACAGAAAAAAAAAAAAATTTAAACTAGCTAGGCATAGTGGTGTGTGCCTGTAGTCCTAGCTACTTGGGAGACTGAAGTAGGAGGATTGCTTGAGCCCAGGAATTGGATACCAGCCTGAGCAACATAGCGAGGCCCTATCTCTACAAATATATAAATAAACAATAAAACAGGTAGAGCCAGGAATTCCTGGAAGTACAAGGAACCACCAGTCATGACAGTGACCTTCCTAGATTGATACAGGTAGGACGGTCATCTCTCCACAGTCAGAAGCTCAGGTGCTGAGTTCAGAAGAAAAGTGGTAACCACTGCGTGTAGAAAGACAGTGGGTAAGACAGCGGAATCTTGCCCCCTGAAGATTGCTGGTTAAGGATGATGGGGCAAGACTGTCATCATAGTTTCCAGTGACAGAATCCTCCTAGTACACAGGCACAGTCAGACTGGCTGTTAAAATCGGTCAGTAAATAGGTGCTACCCTAACATCCCCTCCCAGGGCCAAAGATGTAATCAACTGTGTCTTTGCAATGAAGCTGCGGTGAAAACCCACAGGGCAGGGTCAGGAGCTCCCGGCTGCGAATGTGAGCAGGCGCCTGGAGGGCGGCTCTGTGCTCCTCCCACAGTCCCCGCCTTGCCTGTCTCTTCGTCTGGCTGTTCATCTCTACCCTTTATCATAGCCTTTGTTAACATAATAAACCAGTAGACGTGTTTCTCCGAGTTCTTGAGCCGTCCTAGCAAATCAACCAAACCTGAGGAAGGGGTCGTGGGAACCTGATTTACACAGCCGGCCGGTCAGAAGTAGAGGTGACAACCTGTTACTGTCCTTGCAATTGGATCTGAACGGGAGCAGTCTTGTGGGACTGAGCCCTCATCCTGTGGGATCGGACTCAAACTCCATCCGGTTAGACAGTGTCAGAATTATTAATAAATTGAATCCTGAGACACCCAGTTGGTGTCTTCTGGAGAATTGCTTAGTGTCGGGGCAGGCGGGGGGGAGCTCACAGGTTCCAGTGACCAGAGTGCTCTGAGTTACAGTGAGCGTGAGAGTCAGAAAACGGGTTTTCACCACCTCTCACACCCTCGGCTGCCTGTGGCAGTCACACTCCCGGTTCTTTATTTTGTTCACTTTTAGCTGGGACAAGGACAGTAGCCACCAGCCAATTTGATGTTGGGAAATTATTGGCATTATCTGTAATCATTCTATTTCTCTTTTTCCCCACCCGTTGGCACCATGATATTTCAGCAAAAGTAAACATAAAAAGGAAGATGAGTAACTAGCTCGGATTTGCCCTTGGATTACTCTACATTTAACTAAATCACAAAGAGATTAGAGAGCTTCCGTTTGACCCAGAAAAAGTACAAAACCAAAGTGGACAGTGACGGTATAATCTATTTATAACCATCCTCTTTAGAGATACTGAATTTTGTAAAAGGCTAAATGTTTTAGGAAAAAGCAAAGCACAGCAAGAAACAAATAAATATAAGTGTTTTCTGCTTGCTTTGCTTGTTCATTTAGCAAAGTATTTTGAATGAATTTTTACAAGGAAGCTTCTTAAACTTTTAAAATTCAGTCTAGAAATATAGCCATTCTTTAATACACACTCCATAACTAATATGGGAATATCAATTTTGTGGTAAATTTTTATATTTAGAAAGGCATTGAAAATAAAAGAGAAAAACAGTTTGGGGATTCTCAGTAAGTGAAACAGAATTACCACATGACCCAGCAGTTCTACTCCCAGGTAAATACACAAAAGCATTGAAAACAGGTTTTCAAATAAAAACTTGTGTGTGAGTGTTCACGGTAGCATTATCCACAATGGCCAAAAGGTGGAAACAGCCCCAATGTCTACCCACTGCTGAACAGGAAACAAACAGCCCTAGCCCCATGCAATGGAATATTACCCAGCCATGAAAAAGATTCAAGTGCTGGTAGACGCCACAGTGAGGAGGAGCCGTGAAAACACGACGTGCTACTAAGTGAAAGACGCCAGGCACAAAGACCACACACCGTGTGATTCCACTGGAGTGCAATTTCCAGAAATGGCAAATCCATAGAGACAGAAAAGCCGGAGGGAGGAGAAATGGGGAGCGACTGCCAGGTACGGGGTTTCCTTTCGAGGTGATGAAACTGCTCAGGGATTAGATGGAGCTGCCAGCTGCACAACACTGTGAATGCACCAAATGCCACCAAATTGCATGCTTTAAAATGGCAAAATTGGTCAATTTTATGTTATATATTGTACCACGATTTAAATATTTTAATTTTTAAAAGGCAAGAGAAGGTAACTGGGTTGTAAGATGTCCAGGTTTGAACCCTGCAAAGGAGGTCTCCTGACCAACAGCTCAGCCTTCCTGCCGTCGGCCTCCCCAACTCTTTCCAAAGCAGCGGCCTCTTGCCCCCGTCCCAAGAGCAGCAGCACTTCCTGCCCAGCAGGTTTTCATTTTTTGTTGTTGTTGTTAAAAAGAACTTTCTGATTAGATGTTAAATCTTCAATATTTAACTTCTTGAATTACACTGAAAAGACCTTTGCAAAGTATTTATTTCACTGATATTTCATGCAAAGGATCTAAAGGCAAACTACATTTTATTGATAAAAATGACTTTTTACTAAATAAAAAAAAGAAATTTCTTCTTAACTTAGAGAAAAAGTCATTGCTGGTCTATCCAGAAATGATTTGCCTCTGGTTTTAAGTGCAAGCTTGTAACCGGGTACAAGCAAGAGAGGTTTCAGGTAAAATCATTCGCCAGCCACAGGTTATTATCCTCACCCTGCTGGGGTGACCAGTTCTCCGGACTGGAAGCGTGGAAATGACAGCGTGAGAAGCACGGTTTTGTGTGCGTGTAGCTCGTCACTGACATCAACACGGAGTCTCTCTACTTTGAACATGGGGTCACCGTCACATGTGTGTGTGGTAAACACACACACGTCATCACACCGTGTACCACCAGGAATAGAAACATCTGATTTCTCGTCTGTGGAAAATACAGAAGATTCTTTCACAATGAAAAGAAAAAAAAAAAACAAACACACATGATTTTGGATTTCCTATAGATTTCTGAGTCAAAAACAACATCCAAGGTTGCTATTTTAAAACCAAATTAGAGAATTTTTTATGACCAGAAACTATCCCAACAATGACACCTCACTTCCTGCAAAGGACAAGTGAATTCCACACGTTCCCGTGTTTCCTTTACCAGAGCCCGGGACTGCACCCCCCACGTCTCAGTCACACAAGCGTGCGTCTGGTGAGTCATTAGAAATAAGCATGCTTTATCCTCTGACGTCTTACTCACATGTTTTGAACGACATACAAAGCATTGGACTAAAATATGTAAAACATTGACACCTGAGAAAGGTTTATAGGATTTCAATTTACTTTGATTTTTACTGAGACATCACTGTGGAGTAACCGAAAGACTCAAAAACCTACAGTCTGATTCTGTATTATTAATCTCAGCATCTTTCCTGACCGTTTTTCCGCCACTGGAAACACGGCGATCCTTTTTCCCTCCTAGCCTGCAAGCAGCAGTGCGCTGACCCGAGACAGACTTCGCTGCAGTCACGTGAGCGTTTGAGGCTCTTACGCTAAAAGGCAAAGGGAAAAGGCCAGGCCTGAGGCAGCATCGCCCAAACTGAGTTCTCCGAACACCGGGAACATCCGTCCCATGAGACGGTCGTTGACATGTGGCCAGAGCCTGGTCATTGCTACGTACACCATCTGCCTTTCGGAGGGTCACGGAAGTCCAGACAGTCGAGACCCTGCTTAACTTTGTTTAACTCAACATTCCCACACTTACTCAGCCACTCCTGTTTGCTAACAGCATGATTAACATTCCACAGACACCTCGGGGCATTGCCGGTCTGGTCGGTTCTGCTAAATTTACGGCCCCTGGTCTTCTAGAAAATGACTGTTTGAGTCAAGAAACATCTTGGCGTGTCAGATGTCAAGATGTTTTGATTTTGCAAAGGACCGACACCAGCAGAAAGCACATTTACCAGTCTTTTTTGTCCCTCATCTCGTTTGTGCCCTGTTAACACTTTCAGGTCCCTGCGGTGGAAAATGTTCTGTCTGAGATGCAGGACATCCGGTCTGGCAGTGACTACCAAATTTTCCCTTCGGTATGCACCCGAAGGAGTTAACAAAATGCCACTACAAAAAAACAGAAAGGCACTCCATTTTTTTCCCCGCCCTGTGGTCCTGCCAGAGAACACGCAGATCTGCCTGACGGTCCCCGTGACAGTTAAGAGCTTGAGCTCTGAGTCAAACCGCCTGGGCTCCAATTCCAGGCACCACTACTTTACAGATAAATTTCCTTGGGGAAATTGCTTCACCCCTCTGAGCCTCAGTGCTTCCATCTGTAAAAGAGGAGAATGAAAGTACCCGTTTTTTGAAGATAGATTGTAAGGAAAAGATTAAAAATGACAATGCACATAAAGCACTTAGAATGCCCGTGCTGGGTGCCCCTCGACGGCTGTCATTTCTCATCCTCTGAGCCCTCCTTAGCGCATGGAGCTTCACCAGCTGGGACGGAGGGCAGAGGAAGTGGAGACCACGGGGGCGAGGCAGAGGGGCGCCTGCGGATGTTTTAGACGTTTACGACGTGAGGTGGAGACGGCGGCGAGCAGAGACCAGAGCTTCTGAGCCTAGCAAGGGAACAGGTGAGTCCCAAACGGAAAAGGATTTGCAAATGCCGACCCAAGGAACGGGCGGCCGACTATGAGGGCCTCCCTAGAGGTTTCAACACTGACCATGCCGAAAGCCCGGACGCAAGCCCCTCGGGGTGCACGCGGCTCCTCCCTGTTCCACAGCCGCCTGTGCTCCCTTAACAGAGGGGCGCCGGGCTGACGGGTTAACACCTGCAGTCACCCCCACTGCGGCCACATCCCCCTGATGCTCGGGACACAGCTCCCCCACTGTGGGCACGACCCAGCTGAGCCCCTTGACCTATCTGGTGGAAGAAGCACATACTCAAGAAGTATTTGTTGAATGAATGTTTGAATGCAGGAGAGTTAAGTATGCACGTGAATGACTGAGGGTAAAGAAGCAAAGAGACCATCGGTATCCAAACAATTTCTGTTCATCCTTTAGGACAGGGGTGGGCAAACTTTTTTCTATAAAGACCCAGATAGTAAATACTTCAGGCTTTTCAGTCCATACGGTCTCTGTTGTAACTACTCAGCTCTGCTGAGCAGTTCGAAAGCAGCCGTAGGCAATACGGGTGTGGCTTTGTTTCAATACAACCTTACGTGTGTGCACAGAAACTTGAAGTTTGTGTGATTTCCATGTCACAGATTCTTCTTCTAATTTTTTTTCCAACCATTTAAAATAATAAAAGTCATTCTTAGCTCGCAAGCTGTGTAAAAACAGGTGACAGTCTGATCTGACTTGAGCTACGGTTTGCCAGACCACGACTGATGAAATGGGAAGAGACAGTAGACGAGGAGGAAGGGAGACAAGCATCTAGTGAGTATCCGCTGCGTGCCGGGACTGTGTTAAGTGCCGCTGAGGATACAGAAGGGAAGAGAAACAGGCCAAGTCCCTTCCGTAGGAAGCACATGTCTTAAACAGAACCTGGTAACAAACAAGATAACCGCAGGCTGGGCGCCTGGCACAGAGGAACAGGATAACGAAACAGACCAGGTGGGGGCATTTCAGAGAGGCAAGAGCTTCGCGCTTTCTCGTCGGTGACCACGTTTGCCCCACAGCACACCTGTGGAGCGTCATCTCCATTTTAGAGATGGAAAGTGATGTCTGGAGTCCCACACCGGGTCACTAGAGCAGCCAGGCTGCAAACCCAGGTCCGGTCTCCACGTCCCGTGCTCTGTGAGTGGCTGGAAAGGAGACTTACTAGGCAAGAGTCGGGAGGCCCAGGGCCAAACCCTCACACTCTGCTTAACTTTCCATTCAAAGACGGAAAATGAGGAGAATCATCGCGACGGTTGTGAACACTGTGTAAGGACCTGCGGAAGAGCTAGTCAACAGTGCCTGGCACACAGTGGGTGTTCCATGGATGTTTCAAATCAATTTTTTTCCTGAAGAATCCTAGTTGTTCCCTTTACCTGCAGCGTGTCATCCTCGACTAAGGTGTGCCCAACCTATTGTGTATCCTGCTTCCCTAGTTAGCGCCCTCTATATTTAATTATTATTACAATTGATCTGAATTGCTTTGCAAACCAAGCATGGAAGGTTTCGTGCTACAGAGTCGACCTCACACACAAAGCAAGGCAGCCAAATTTGGGAATTGTCATGCCTTCCCAAAGCTCTAGCTATATCCTTGGAAACGGCCTTGTCACAAGGCTTTCATTTGAAAATGATAAACAGAAAAAAAAGTCTCTTGGATTCCAATGTCAATAATACCCTGATTTCATCATCATCTGTATTTACCTTGTATTGAGCAAAACCTAAGAGGTGATATGTCTGGGAAGCTATTCAGCGGTAAAGACTATGCACAACATTTTTAGCCTAAATTTTAAAACCTGGAGCCCCATTCTGCACTAATAATCAGAATTGTGGGCTCATGGCTATGTTGAGAGAAAAAAATCAGGAAAGGCAGCTTTCCAGACATTCAAAGGACATAGTATTTTAATTACCAAACAAGCCATCATGAGAAGTATACAAATAACTTAGGACATATGTTATTACCTGAAGTCCTTAGGAAGAAAAAAAATCATGTGGATATGCTAGAATTTTTAAATTAACGCTGTGATTTACTCGTGATCAAGACAGTATTTTACTTGTGGGCAAGAAGTGGAGGAAAAGAAAAAATGTTAGAAGATTAAGAACATAACCATTGAACAAATAGCATAAGATATGAGATTTAGGGTGGTCTAAGAGAAGACACAAGGAAATTAAATATTAGCAGTGCTCAGAAGAGCCTTTACTGGAAAGTGAGTCTGAAAATGGTACATCTGAAAAGTATTTATCTACTATACCGTAATGCTGTGTGAAACTCCATTTACATTTCCAAAGAATCAAGGATTTCCTTCCACTCAAAGTGTTATCGGTCCGAGTCCCAGCAGAGAGCTAGACGGCATGCTCGACCCTGCACAGGACACAGAGGACTTGATAAAGACACTGTTTATGGACATAGATAGGGTACAGGGAACCCCAGGGGAAAGTACTGCTTCCTGGGACTGGCGAGCCGTCTACTCCAAGTCCCCAGGGGATGCGGGGAGCAGTCCCTGGCCTGAGGCAGGTAGAGAATACACATTGAGAGGACCCGTGACCTTCCACTTGGGGACATAGCCAAGCTGAGGACACACCAGAGAAGGGAGCTGAGGAAATAAATACTTCGACTTCACTGCCTGCCTTCGCTCCATCTGCTGGGGTCCCCCTGGCCAAACCCAGCGGGCAGCCAGAGAGTCCTTACGCAGTTTACCCAGGTCAGACTCCCCGAGAAAAGAAAGGGTGGAGAAGCGGAAAGAATGGAAACCAAGGTGCAAACCAGATTTCCAGCGCACGAGGCGTTCTTTTTCTGCGTACATATCTTTTTGCACTTATGTATCTCGGATGAGTCCAGTAAAATATTAACTGTAAGGGACATTGGCCACACCCACTGTATTAATTCAGGTCATGTGTCAAGTACATAGAAATATCACTTCTAAACCGTTAGCGAAATATTAATAGACAAAGGTCCACACCCATTTCTGAAGTTTCTGTCCAGCACCTACCATTTGTTTAGTACCATGTACTTAAATTCTGCTATTAATATATTCCCAATTCCGACAGATTCTTAATTCTTTTTACTTCTCATAACCTAAAAAGGTATTTTCCCTGCACTGAGAATCTTCATGTCCCCTTTCATTTTCCAGAATTATCCACACTCAGTTCTGCTTGAGCCCCCAAATCTTCTGCAAACAAGATGGTGCCAGAAAAAAGGATGAACTGTATTTCAAAGTCAATATTCAGGAAATATTATCCAGCGTTTCTCTGCAAAGGGCAATTCTACACATAGGGTCTACACGTGTGAAGTTGTGTCTGGCTTTGCCATTATCATCCACATAATACAAACTAAAAAACAATACCTCTCTTCTCTGTCCAAACATCCAGTTCCTGGTCCCCTGTCCACACTCAGCTAAAAATCTCACTTCTTACTTCCCGGAGAGAGTTAAAGCAGTGGGAGAAGAATGGCCACAAGTTCCCACCGTCACCTCTACGAACGATGTCTGTACCTGCCCCCAGCCCTGCAGTCCTTGCCTTCCTCTTTTCTCCTGCAACAACCTCTTCCAAATGATGCCTTTCTCTCCTTACTGTGGATAGACTTTCCGAGCCTGTCTCTAAGGCCAAACTCTCCACCAGGGCATTAGAGCCCATCTCCTTCCTACCTATTCAAGGACATCTCTCCAACAATTCTCCCCTCTTTCTTGCATCCAATTTCACTCTCTACTGAATCTTTCCCATCAGCACTCAAACCTGCCAACATGTCTTCCGTATTTTAAAAACAAACAAACAAAAACCCGTCTCTTTACCATCGTATTCATTTCCTGTGGCTGCGGTAACACAGTAGGTGGCTTAAAACAACAGAAACTTACTCTTTCACAGTTCTGGAGGGCAGGAGTCCAAGTCAAGGTGTCGGCGGTCTGCACTCACTCTGGGACTCTCCCAGCGTCCGGTGGCTCTCGGCATCCCTTGGTTTCTGGCCACAGCACTCCAGTCAGCCTCTGCGGCCACGCTGCCTCTTCCTCTTCTGTCTTCTCCTCTTCTGTTTCAAATCTCCTCTACTGAGAACACCTGTCATTGGATTTAGGGCCCACCAGATGATCCAGGATAATCTCAGCTGAAAATCCTTAATTTAATTATATCTGCAAAGGCCTTTTTTCCAAATAAGGTAACATTCACAGGTTCAGATAATTCCTGAATTATCTTTACTGGGCTGTGAGAAGTTCATAGACTGCCCACTAATGCATATAAAAGTAGAACTGGAAAGCCACCAGTTTGCAGCTACCACTGAAACAATTGACACGGGCAAGGACCGTCTTGGATGCTAACACCATCAGGTGAAAGGTCGCTAGAGAAAAGGATGGTCACACAAACTCTATCGCCTTTAACATTACTATTAATTACAAAGGGGGCAGGTACATTTACACCGAAAAAACCTACTGAATGCCTCCTAAACCCAGTGATCAGGTCTTGCAGTGATATCACCTGATGTGATCCACTGAGAAGAACCCATTACCTATTCAGTAAATCAATAAAAATGGCCAGGTGCAGTGGCTTGAGCCTATAATCTCAGCACTTTGGGAGACCAAGGTGGGAGGATCACCTGAGTCCAGGAGTTCAAGGCTGCAGTGAGCTAAGATCATGCCACTGCACTCCAGCCTGGGTGACAGAGCAAGACCCTGTCTCAAAAACAAACAAACAAAAAATCCACAAAAATGCATAATCTGGATCTACTCATGAAAAAACGATCAATCAAATCCAAATCAAGGGGCATTCTTCTAGAATAACTGATCTGGACTCTTGAAAAATATCACTATTAGGATAGCGCAAAAAACGTGCAGGGGAGGCATGTTCTTAATTAAAGGAGATTAAAGTCATGACAGCTGGATACAACGCCTGATTTTTTTTTCAACTGGATCCCGGATTTAAAAAGATAGCTATGAAGAGCACTAACAGGGCAGTTGGGGAAGATGAATATAGACCGTATATGAGGTAATAGTGTTATATCGATGTCACATTTCTTTATGTAATAATTGTATTATGGTTATATAGGAAAATATCCTTATTCCTAGGAGTTAAATGTAAAGGCCATGATGACCTCGTCTTCCTTCAAATGGTTTGGAAGA
>RJWJ010023905.1:0-25261 GCA_004363605.1 Indri indri
CAGATTAGCAGGAGCGCCTGGGGTGAGTCAGACAGGTAGACCCTGGTGGGTTTTACTCCGAGTGAAATGACAGGGCTCGAAAAAATGTGAGAAGGTTGCCATGACATGATGTATGGCTTTTAAAATTTTTTATTTTTAATTATTGTGGGTACATAATAGTTGTATATCTTTATAGGGTATGTGTGATGTTTTGTTACAGGCATACAATGTGAATTCATCGAATCAGGGTAATTAGGGTATCCATCACCTCGGGCATGTAACATTTCTTTGTGTTAGGAACATTCCAATTCCACTCTTTTAGTTATTTTAAAGTATACCCTAACTTGTTGATTATAGTCCCTTTGTTGTGCTATGAAATATTGTTCATTCTATCTAATTACCTGACTATATATTTGTACGCATTAACCAGCCCCACTTTATCTCCCACTCCCCACTACCCTTCCCAGCCTCAGATAACTGTCATTCTACTCTCTTTCTCCATGAGATCAATTGTTTTTAATATTTAGCTCTCACATATGAATAAGAACATGCGAGACTTGTCTTTCTGTGTGTTTGGCTTATTTCACTTAATATAATGATCTCTAATTCCATCCATGTTGTTGCAAATGGCAGGATTTCATTTTTTGTGGCTATGTAATATTCCATTGTGTATATGTACCACAGTTTTTTTATCCATTCATCCATTGATGGACACTTAGGTTGATTCCTTATCTTGGCTATTGTGAATAGTGCTGCAGTAAACATGGGAGTGCAGGTATCTTTTCAATGTACTGAATTCCCATCCTTTGGGTATATACCCAGCAGTGGGATTGCTGGGTCATATGGTAGTTCTATTTTTAGTTTTCTGAGGAACCTTCATACTGTTCTCCATAGTGGTTGCACTAATTTACATTTGTCTGTCTTTTTGATAAAAGCCATTGTAACTGGGGTGAGACAATATATCATTGCAGTTTTGATATGCATTTCTCTGATGACTAATGATGTTGAGCATTTTTCATATACCAGTTGGTCATCTGTATGTCTTCTTTTGAGAAATGTCTGTTCAGATCTTTGCCCATTTTTTAATCAGATTATTTGATTTTTTTCTTATTGAGTTGATGGAGCTCCTTATATGTTCTAGTTATTAATCCCTTGTCAGATGGTTAGTTTGCAAATATTTTCTCCCATTCTGTGGGTTGTCTCTTCCCTTTGCTGATTGTTTCCTTTGCTGTGTAGAAGCTTTTTAGCTTGATGTGATCCCATTTGTCCAATTTTGCTTTGACTGCCTGTGCTTTGGGGGTATTACTCAAGGAATCTTTGCCCAGACCAATGTCCTGAAGCATTTCCCCAGGGTTTTCTTTTAGTAGTTTCATAGTTTCAGGTCTTAGATTTAAGTCTTTAGTCCATTTTGATTTGATTTTTGTATATGGCTAGAGATAAGGGTCTAGTTTCATTCTTCTGCATATGGATATCCAATTTTCCCAGCACCGTTTATTGAAGAGACTGTCCTTTCCCCACTGTATGTTCTTGGCACCTTTGTTGAAGAGAAGTTCACTACTGATGTCTGGGCTTATTTCTGGGTTCTCTGTTCTGTTCCCTTGGTCTAATGTGTTTGTTTTTATGCCAGTACTATGTTGTTTTGGTGACTACAGCTCTGTAGTATAATTTGAAGTTAGGTAGTATGATTCTTCTAGTTTTGTTCTTTTTCCTCAGGATAGCTTTGACTATTCTGGGTCTTTTGTGGTTCCATGTAAATTTTAGGATTATTTTTTCTACTTCTGTGAAAAATGTCATTGGTATTTTAATGGGAATTGCATTGAATCTGAAGATTGCTTTGGGTAAGTCAGACATTTTAACAATATTGATTCTTCCAATCCATGAGCATGGGATATCTTTCCATGATGCATATTTTTAAAGGAGCACTCTAGCTGCCATGTATAGGGGCTGCAAAAGTAGAAGCAAGGAGACCAGAGTAGGCCAGGGAGAAACGATGGTGGCGTGAACTGGCAGCAGCAGACAGCAGTGGAGATGCTGAAAGGTGGTCCTGGCTAAAATTTTGAGGGAATTGAAGATAGAATTAGCTAATGGGTTGCATGAGAAGGATAAAAGAAAGGAGTCAGCAACAACTCCAAGGTTTTGGTCTGAGCGACTGGAGCAATGAGTTGCCCTTTACTGAGACAGGGAAGGGATAAATTTGGGGAGAAGTATCATGAGTTGGTCTGGCTGGCATTGCAGAACCCAGAACTGGGATGAGGGTGAGTGGGGCTATAGCATAAGCTCCCCTTCCAATACCCGAGCAAAGGGGAACTGGTTTTGAGTCCCGCCTGAGGAGGAGGGTGGAAGCAGGGAATGTTGCAGCACCAAGTGGAGCATGACTGGGTTCTAAAGCAACAGCAAACGGGTCGGACCGAAGGGCCAGGCATCTTCCCAGGGAGCCCGAAGTGGAGCTTTTGGTGGAACAGAGAGCTGCAAGGGGGCACCATGAATTTGGGAAAGAAGCTGAGAGGGCAGGAACAGTCTGCAAGGCCTCAAGGAAGAGGTGGGATCTGAGCTGAGCTTCTGTGAACAGGGAGCCGAGTTTGTTATACTCGAGAAGTAGATGGGGAAAAGGGGGAAGGGGGGCAGGGTGCACACAGACAAAGGAACGAAACCTGGAGCTGGGAAAGATCGTGACTTGACTGCAGAGCATCCCAGGGCCAGGAACGGGGGATGCAGGGAGTTTGGCTGGAAACTTAGGATGGGTCTGCCTTTTGAAAGGCCTGGGAAGCACGAAGCTGGACGGAGGAGTTTGACGAAAGTGTGCAGAGTGACTAAGGAACAGGAAGCTAGCATACAGCTACAGTATGGTGCGAATGCGCATATTTTCTTGATGATCTGAAAGTAAAAGCAACTCCAACTTCACCTTCTTTTTCTCCCCCAACCCCTTTACTGTTCTACCCATACAACTTGCGGGAGGAAGACTTGCTCTCAGGCTAGACACTATGTGAATAATCCAATTTTCTGGACCGTCAGTTTCCAATAGGCCTGGCTTAAGTTTCTGCCGTAGTACATCCTTTTAAAGACTGTAATGACTGGATCACTCAAAAGTTTGGGTCTACTCTAATCCCAGGAGATGTGTACTTTTAGTAGGTAATTCTTTCCCAGGCAGATGAGGCATTTACAATGAATAGAAATGTAATAGTATAAATAATACAGTATATTCATGATACTGTATATATTATAAAATTACAAATATTTATGGTAATATAGTCATGATAATTATATAATTTAGATGCAAGTTACATATTTACACATATGCACTCTTATAAACAAACTATCAGGTTGACTATAAGACATTAACTTTACATTTTTATCATATGATGCCATTCCCTAGGAATGGAGCACTCTGTTTGCTTTACTAAGCCTTTTACCAGGTTGCAGTACACAAATAACCTTGCCCCAATGAGCTTTTCATAGAGAGAGAGAGTTGTTTCTTCAATGATACTTTGTTGTTATTTATTTATGTTTTAAAAATCAATTTCCAATGAAAAGTGTCGTAACCAAAATACTTTGATTTACAGATTATGGATGACTGGCCAGGGTATGACTTGAATTTATTCACATACCCGCAGCACTATTATGGAGATTTGGAATATGTCCTTATACCTCATGGCATCATTGTGGACAGGTGAGTGTGATTTCCTGTGTCAGTCTTGGTCCTGTGCTGGGCTGGCCCAGTCTTGTGTGAATCATATGCTTTATGTTCCTGATTTCCTTTTCATAGGGCAGTGACTTTGAAGTAAAATGAATTTATGCTTTAACTGAACGGTTTACCTGGACATTTGTTCAGAGGGAATTGTAAGAAGGAGGTACATACATAAGCTATTATAAGTAACAGGCTCAAAATAACAATGTCCTAAGATGGCTTTTCCAGGAAATACAAGGCTCATCTTTAGAGGGGAGGAAAGTTCCATGATCAAATAAATTTGGGAAAAATGTGCATTTTCCAAAATGCTAAATCTCACAGTTGGCAATTCAAAACAAACATTAACATGTTGAAGGTACTGAGATAATGGCAAAGAAAGAGAGAAAGAAAAAAGAAAAAAAGAGAAAAAGAAAGAGATTAATTTGACTTTAACAATTAAACCAACTTTTTTTGTGCAAAGAGAGACTTTATACTCAGTTCACCTCTTCATAACTCTTGAAAAAGATTTCCCTTAGCACTGATTTGGGAAGCCCCTCGTTTAAACAAATTCCTGCTCTTCTTATCTGGATTTTATGATTTAAATTAATTGCATCCTCATCTAGAACATGATTGAGTCCTAGGTAAGGTTACCCTAATCTTTTTCTCTGTATAGGAGAATCACCCAGTGAGCTTATTAAAATTCATATTGTTAAATTTTGTGTCGAAATTCTGAATCAGTGGTCTTGGGTAGGGTCAGGAATGCCCATCCTTACCGTTAAAATCAGTTTATTAGTATGTAATTTACATACTACTGTACAAAATTCACCCACTGTAAGCAAATGATTCAATGGCTTTTAGTAAATTTTCGTGGTTGGGCAACCATCACCACAATCCAGTTTTTATCATCCTAAAAGATTTGTTTGCAGTATTTTCTACTCTCATCCCCAGCATCAGGCAGTCACTAATCTGCTGTCTTTCTCTGTAAATTTGTCTTTCCTGGACATTTCATACAAATGAGATCATGTAATATCTCAAAATTGATTTACCAGTTGATAGACATTTGCTTTCTAATTTTTGGCTATTGTGAAGAATGCTTATCAATATTCACATATACCTCTTTGTGTGGACATATCTTTTCATTTCTCTTGAATGGATTTCTTGGAGTAAAATTCTGGGTTTTCTGGTAAGTTTAAGAAACTACAATGGGTTCCTTGTAGGCAGCATAGAGTTAGGTCTTTTTTTTTTTTAATCTCCTCTGACAATCTCTGTCTTTTAATTGGCGTATTTAGACCATTCATATTTAAAGTGATTATTGATATAATAAGTTTAGTATCTATCATATTTGTATTAATAGCTATTTCTATTCATTACTGTTGTTCTTGTTTCTTTTTTTGTCTTCCGCTCTGTGGAATGTGTCTTCCCCTCAATGTGTGGCCTCTGATGACTGTGTAGTTTATTTTTCTTGTTTTTATTTTTAAACCTTACTTACTAGCATTCACCCTGTGTCCGAATAGCTTAGTGTTCAGCCTACGATTGGTTAGAAGTTGTGCGCAAACCCTTTGCGCCAGTAAAGCTTCCAGTCTCTGTTGATGGACCTGTGTATGGCCTGACAAACATATTCAAATTTCCAACTTTTTTCAAGTCGTCTGGGTTTTTACTTTCCCTAGGCTCTCCTCTTGTGTGTCCTCTGCACAGGCATACAGCCTCCATTGTCCAAGGATGTGTGGGTGGCTTGGGTTCACTCTCGTCTCTGCTGTGCATACGCACAGCCTCTGGTCAACTTGAGACATACAGAGAACTTATTGTATACCCCTGCTCTATGACTGTCGAATCCCCCAAACTCCCTATTAAATCCCCGGCTAGCCTGCAGGTCATTGCTCCAAGCGGATCACACCTCAGGATAATTGGGCTGTGCTACTGAGATGGCCACTTCAGCTTACAGTGTTCCCAATCAAGGGAGCTCCCTTCGGCAGTGCTGGAGGTGGGGGTGACGGGAGCATCCCCAGGCAAGAATGCCACAGACTCGTGCTTTTTTCACGTGTTCATGTGTTCATGATTAAATGCTTCTCCGTTTGTTGCATGCCTTTGGTTGATTTCCAGAGTGCTGAGATGGTTGTCTTTGATGTTTTTGTCCTGATCTATAGTTGTTTTTTACGGAGAGGATGTGCTGACCTCCTTACTCCATCATGCTGAAAACAAACGGCCCTTTTTAAGGAGCATGCCAGATATTCTGATGTACATTTTTTGATGATCATATTTTGAAAAACATTTCCTGAAACCATGGCTACCATTCTATGTGCATGTGTGTGTGTGTGCATGTATACATACACACACACAATATATTATGTATCGTGTATATATTACATATATAGAATTATATGTATAATTTAGTTCATCTATTTGAGATCTAATTCTATTTGAAGTGCCAGTGGGGATTTTTTTTTTAAAGTGTGTGCCTTAGATCCTGTCTCCATTTAAGGTTTTAATGGTGTATGGTATACGGGCAATGGACTTATAGACATGAAACAATTAGAAAAAAATACAGGGGCACTTCCAAATGAGGTATCAGGAGGCGGGGCCGCTGCCAGATCACATTGCCCAACTCCAGGGGGCGTCCTTTTCATGGTGTTCCATGGAAATGCCGCCTCCTGCCGAGGTACGCTGGGACGACTTTCGCATAGGCAATGTGCTACCTTTGTTGAATATGAGATACCTGTTGTTCTTTTGGTTTTTTTTTTGTTTTTTGTTTTTGTTTTTTTTTGAGACAGAGTCTCACTCTTTTGCCCGGGCTAGAGTGAGTGCCGTGGCATCAGTCTAGCTCACAGCAACCTCAAACTCCTGGGCTCAAGCAATCCTTCTGCCTCAGCCTCCCGAGTAGCTGGGACTACAGGCATGCGCCGCCATGCCCAGCTAATTTTTTCTATACATTTTTAGTTGTCCGATTAATTTCTTTCTATTTTTGGTAGAGACGGGGTCTCACTCTTGCTCAGGCTGGTTTCGAACTCCTGAGCTCAAACAATCCGCCCGCCTCGGCCTCCCAGAGTGCTAGGATTACAGGTGTGAGCCACCGCGCCCGGCCTCCTGTTGTTCTTTTGATAGCTACCATGGGTTTGACTTTTCCTCTAGTGTCCTATAATGTCGTAAGATGGACGAGTCACTCTCTATTTCCTTTTTCTCTACTATAAAATGAGCATAACATCACCAAAATGCTGTCATAACATTGTTAAGGGTACCGACCAGGCTTTGTAGTTATAAAATAATAGCTGTCATGATTTTTTGTTTGTTTGTTTTTGAGCCAGAGTCTTGCTTTGTTGCCCAGGCTAGAGTGCCGTGGCGTCAGCCTAGCTCACAGCAACCTCAAACTCCTGGGCTCAAGCGATCCTCCTGCCTCAGCCTCCCAAGTAGCTGGGACTACAGGCATGTGCCACCATGCCCGGCTAATTTTTATATATATATATATATTTTTTTTTTTTAGTTGTCCAGCTCATTTCTTTCTATTTTGTAGTAGAGACGGGGTCTCGCTCTTGCTCAGGCTGGTCTTGAATTCCTGACCTTGAGCGATCCACCCGCCTCGGCCTCCCAGAGTGCTAAGATTACAGGCATGAGCCACCGCGCCCGGCCCCATGATTTTTGACATTATGTTTTACACCTTAATAATTTTTGGACATAGAGGAACAAGACTATACCACTGATGATGTGGCTACTGATGAAGTATGTTTTGAACACCCTCTCTGTGTCCAACCTTAACAAAGCTTTTCTGTCTGTAGGTTTCTGTTTCCTGATCTTTTCTCTACCTTCCCCTGAGTAATCTACTATGTATAATACATCATGCATTTTTATTAAAGCAACAAAAACATTCAGAAGAGGTTGTGCTGTAATGTATCTTGTATCCCTTATTCTTTCAGAATCGAGCGGCTGGCTAAGGATATTATGAAAGACATAGGGTATAGTGACATCATGGTCCTGTGTGTGCTTAAAGGAGGTTACAAATTCTGTGCCGATCTCGTAGAGCATCTTAAGAACATCAGCCGAAATTCAGATCGATTTATCTCCATGAAGGTTGATTTCATCAGACTAAAAAGTTACCGGGTAAGTTGTTCCAAGATCTATTTTCATTGCACGATGTTTCAATTTAACCATGCTTTAGCATAAAAGAATCAATAATGTTGATAAAAATGAAGAGTGTAATTTTTTTAAATTTGCAAGAATACTACAACCTACTATAAGAATTCAAATAATATTCTTTGAGGGGTGGGAGGACCTTCTCTCTATTTTCAAATATATGGAAAGACTGTTCAGGAATGATTCATGCATTCTTTTATGGTGATACAGCACAGTGGTTATTTACGGGTGCACAGCCTCACAAGTGAGTGTGGTCAGTGTGTGAACAATGATGTGTTTCTGTACTGGATGTCACCGTTGGGCCTGGAGACCCAACCTGTGGCAAGGAGTCCAGCCCAGAGAGGAGACTTAGTACTTAGGTGGCTGCAGTCATGGCCCAGAGTTAGAAAAAGGAAGCCGTGTGATGCTTTTTGATATTTTAATGTACAGTGAATTATTAAAACTAACTTACTTTTGGGTGTGAAATTCTTGGGGTCAAACCATGAACATATTCTCATTGCCTAAACTAGCTTGACGCATTTTAATTCATTAATCACTGTTGGAATTGGCTTTCTATTGCTGTGTGACAAAATCACCTAAAGTTGGTGGCTATAAACCAACACGCATTTGTCATCTTATGGTTTCTGCAGGTCGGAAACCTGGGCATGGCGTAGCTGGGTTTTCTGCTCAGAGTCTTACCTGGCTGAAATTGAAGTATTCGCTGGGGGTTTGATATCCTCTGAGGTTCGGGGTCCTCATCCAAAATCACTGGCTATTGGCAGGATTCGGTCCCTATTGTCTTGCCAGCTGTAGGCTGGAGACCACTCTCTGCTGCTAGAGCTGCCCTCAGCTGCTCTCTTTAGATTCCTTTCGTCCCGAATTAAATTCCTGTGCTTTCTCCTTACGAAAATTTTCTCATCCACTTGGCCCCTGTCCTTGTTGTATTTATCCCTGGTTAATAGCTTTTAAAAAACCTTTTAAAACCTTTTGAATATTAAAGTCAGGTTTATGGAGGTATCATTTACATGCAGTAGCGCTCATCACTTTTAGTTTATAGTTCTGTGAGTTTCAGCAAATGTGTACAGTCACGTGAATCATCACAGTCAAGATTCCTTACCACAAAAAAGACGCCCTTGTGTTTTTTGCAGTCAACCTTCCCCAACCCCCAGGCCCTGGCAACCACTGCTATGTTTTCCTGAAGGTTTGATTTTTCCAGAATGTCATCTCAATGTAATCATTTACCATGTAGCCTTAGTAAATCTGTAAATCTTAACATAATGCATTTGAAATTCATCTGTATTGTGTGTGTCATGTCAATAGCCCCTTTCTTTTTAATGTTACTTGGTATTCCATTACATGGATATGGCAGTTTTTTTAATCTGTTCATCAGCTGAAGGATATTTGGGGTCTTTCCATTTTGGGGTGATTATGAGTAAAGCTGCTTTTGTGTGTACTTATATCTTTGTTTCCCTTGAGTAAACATTTAGGGGCAAGATGGTCATCATATGACGAGTGTATATAAGAAATTGCCAAACTGTGTTCCAAAGTGATTGGATCACTTTGCATTCCCACCAGCAATACGTGAGAGTTCCAGTTGCTCCACGTTTTTAACAGCATTTGGTGTTATCATTTTTTCTTTATTTTTTTCTTTATGTTACCTATTTGAATAGGTATCTCATTGTGGTTTTAATTTGCATTTCCCTGGGGAATAATGATGTTGAACATATTTTCAGTTGCTTATTTGCTATTCATATAGTTTTTTAGATGAAGTGTTTGTTCAAATATCTTGCTCTTTTTTTCCATTGGTTTGTTTCTTATTATTGAATTTCGAGAGTTCTTTATATATTTTGGCCACGAATCCTTTATTAGGCATGTATTTTGAATATGTTTTCCAGTCACGAGTTGTTTTTTTCATTTTTACACGAATGCTTTTTTTTTTTTTCCCCCAAAGAGCAGAATCTAGTTTTTTCTTTTGGTGTATCTAAGAAATCTTTCCCTAACTTAAGGTCACAAAGATTTTTTTCTGTTTTTAAAGGAAAAGCTTCATAGTTTTAAGTTTAAATTTATGTCTCTGAGCCATGTTGTGTTAATTTTCTAACATGGTATAAGGGTCAAGAATATTTGGTAGCGTTCACCAGTAAAACTGTTAATATCTTGGCCTGGAGTTTTATCAGAGGTTTTAAACTAGGAATTCAATTTCTTTAGTAGATGTGAGAGTATTCATTTATTTTTCTTCTTGAGTGAACTTTAATAGTTTGTGTCTTTCAAGGCATTTGTCCATTTTAGAAGTTTTCACATTTCTGGGCATAAAGTTGTTTATAATATTGCCTTATTGTCTTTTATTGTCTGTAAGGTCTGTAGTGATACACTCTCTTTTATTCCTAATATTATTAAATTTTATCTTCTTTTTCTTCACCATTGTGCCTAGAGGTTTGTCAATTTTTTGATTTGTTCAAAGAATCAGTTTGTGGCTTTCTTGATTTTTCTCTATTGTCTTTCTGTTTTCAGTTTTATTGGCTTATGCTTTTACCTTTATTGTTTCCTTCCTTCTGTTTGCTTTGGGGTTAATTTTTTTTTATTTTCCTAGATTTATAAGGTGGAAATTGAGTTCATAGATTTGATTTTTCTTGTTTTCAAATATAAACAGGTAATATACATTTTCCTTTAAGCACTTGTTTAGCTACATTCCACAAATGTTCATATCGTGTTCATTTTCACTCAATTCAAACTGTCTTCTAATTTCTCCTGTGACATCCTCTTTCATGCTGGTTATTTCGTATCATTTAATTTTCAAACATTTGGGGGATTTTCCAGAGATGTTTCTGTATGGTTTCTAGTTTAATTCTGTTGCAGAAACCATGCTTTGTATGATTTCAGTTCTTTTAAATTTGCTGAGGCTTGTTCTATGGCCCAGAATTTATTCAGATCTTGCTGAAACTAACACCATTGTAATTTATGTCACATTAAACAATACTGCTGTCTCCTTCTAATTTCTCATGCCATTTCATTGTCTATTTCTCTAAACAACCTTTCTTTATATCACTAAGGTTTTCACCGAGAGGTGCACATTCTAACACTTACGTGCCCTGTTAACTCATGTTTATGGGATATGAGTTCAGAACAAACATTTGCATTTCTAAAACTCCAGTGGCACTGTGATCATTAGCACTTCATCTAGGCAGATAATTTCAAATTAACATATTTTTCCTGGGGATGGGGATGCGGAGCCCCTACCCAGAGTTCTGGTGGAGGAGGAAGGCAGTAGTTGACATCGAGTCTTGGCCATGTCACCCCATCCAGTCTCATGCATTGCGTATCTTCGCTGTGCTCCCACACCTTAAGTCCTGGAGGACCCAAGGATGACTGTGGTGTCTCCTCCCTTCTTACCAAATGGTCTTCCTCTTGTCTATTACCAAGGTGACACAGGTCATCTCCTGGGAGATCACTTCATGTGAAAGCCTGCCTGCTCACTCCGGGCAAGCTTTCCTCCTAATTGAACATCCTCAGAAGTGGGTGGAAAACCCATAAACATAGTCCTGGGTATGGCGTGAGCCGCTCCCACCCACGGCACGTGAGCTGTCCCCATCCAGAGATGAATACATCGCTGTGTCAGGTAGACTCGCTCCTGCATGCCTCCAAACTTACTCATGGGGTACAGACATCTCCAAACCATCTCAGCAGAAACAACAGCCACTAAAGCATCTGTTTATTCCTTTAGAAGTTTCTGGTGGTGGTGGGTGGAGATTGGGACTCCGTGTGCTGTTGTGGGTGCTGGTCAAAAGTGTTGTGTAGTTCCACTCTTTGCTACCCTGTGGCCTGGTGATTCTTTTTAAATTTCTTGTTTGAGCAAAAAGAGAAGAAAGTTCATTTTACTGAGAGGCGATGTTTGTCTGTATCTCTCAGCCCTCAGCATTCATAAGTGACTTTTGGAGCTTTTTCCCAGGAAGGTCAGTAGGCTGGTGCCTTCCACAGTCTACTAAGGGACCTTCCCGAGGGACAGATGGCTGCAAACATCTCAGGACTCTAGACAGTCTGACTTGCCTTTGTTGTCATATTAAACTTTCCATAAGATGTAAAATGAGGTTGCACGAATGGTAGCAATCTAGACAAGGATTACTTTGAAATGAGCATTCAACTAATTTATTGGAAGGCGTGGCTAACGTACTCCTGTTCTTTAATGAACCGAGGGACACTGGCAACCTGAATTCTTTAACATTTCAGGTTTTTCTTTCTCCCTTCCTTCCTTTTTTCATTCTCTCCTTCCATCCTTCCTTCTGTATTTCTATTTATGTTCAGTCAGCACTTGCTAGATGAATTTATTACCTCATTTCGTCTTGACTGCAGCCATGCCGGGTGTTTCTCATCTATTCTTTTACTCGTGAGGAAATGGAGACTCAGAGAGGTTAATTAACTCACCTAATGTCACACAGCCAATAAATAGCAGAAAATGCGTCAGAGGCCAGACCTATCTGTCTCTCAAGCCTATGTCCTTTGCAGCACATCAGCATTTCCCGCAGCATTTTCTAAGGTTTTCCACAAAACTTTACTGTTCCCTAAGATAGTAATAAGTTTCCAAACATTTATAAAGGAGTTGGTTACATTTTTCTCGTAAAATATATGTAGGAGAAACATTAAGTACATGTATATATATTATTACTATTATCATTATGCAGCAATTTGCCTTTTACATATGGTGGCCTTACTTGAGAAAATCTAGAAGTTGCCTGAAAGAGAACTTATTACATATATGACACCCCACATGCATGCAAGTGGCGAACTTGGTAGCTCGTCTTGTAATAGCAACAAAATTTGTGAAGGTATCCAGTGTGTATTTTATTTAACAAAGAATTAAATAGTAATTATTTCTCATAAGAGTTTGCTCACCCATGGGGCTTCACTTTTCAGCTGTTCTAATCCAAAGATACACACATTTCGTGAGCACCTATTTGCGTTTTACCACTACGTTACATATTTTATTTATTATTTTATTGATTTATTTAATAGAGAAAGGGTCTTGCTCTGCTGCCCTGGCTAGAGTACAGTGGCACCATCACAGCTCACTGCATCCTCTGACTCCTGGGCTCAAGCGACCCTCCTGGCTCAGCCTCCCCAGTAGCTGGTGCGTGCCACCACACCAGGCTAATTTTTTCTGTAGAGATGGGAATCTCACTGTATTATTGCCCAGGCTGGTCTTGAACTCCTGGCCTCAAGTGATCCTCCCATTCAGCCTCCCAAAGCACTGAGATTGCAGGCATGAGCCACTGTGCCTGGCCTATACATTCTAAAAATATTTTCTTTTTCTCAAACTAATACAGTCATTTGGCTTAACAGATAGTGAATTTGTGGCAACTTTATGGAATAGACAACTTAAAAACCTCCCTGCTACCAACGCCTAAAAACGCTAGGTGAAATGTAACAAAAAGTCTTTTTTATGCTCACTGGAGCTCATAAGAAGGTAAAGGATAACCAAGGGGCAAGAATGAAGTGTGAGAATCAGAGAGTAAGTGTGAACTGGGACCTCCCAGCAGCAGGGGTGGAGAGGAAGAATGTCAGCTTTAGTAATCCGACACACGTGTCAGATTTAACACATTTCAGAAACAGGTGGGAGGCCTTTGGGAATATCTATTCTAAGGGACTTAGAGTGGAGAAAATGATAAAGCCTTGGACCCAAATAAGACGAGAAGTTGAATGAGACCTTCATATAAAGCCAGCACCTTAAGCAATTCCTTCCCTTGGTGAAAAACCCACCTTTTAGTAATGGGAGACCCTAAGAAGCTAGCTTGTCTTTCTTGACCTGTCCTGGGGCGGGAAAGTAAGGTATCCCCTGGGAATTTTTAAACACAAGTCTGCACTACACGTCAGTTTCAGGTTTTAATTTACCTTACCTGCATATTCTGGGAAACCCCAATCTGAGAATTTAACAGTAAAATTGGTCTCGGGCTATGATACCCCAGGGTGCCTGGTAGAAACGAGTCCAAAATCTCTCTGGAGAACATATCACAACTTAGGCAGGATTCCTGCAGATGAAGCCTCACTCAACCTGAGTTTACAAACCAAAATCATAAAAGATGCATGGAAATGATCCCTCACAGGCAAGATCAGCTGGTGAAAAGAAATAGCAGCGACAGGTAAACGAATGATCTGAAAGAGAATATAAAATAATTATGCTTAAGATGACTCAATACATAAATTAAAGAATTTTAGAGAAAAGACAACATGACAAGAAAAAATAATGAGAACTTTTAGAAGTGGAATAATAAAATGTCTACCAGTAAGAAAAATAGCAATTGAAGGGATAAGACAGTAACTCAATAGATAAGATAAACAGATGATCGAATGTCATTATGGGCGTGAATTTCAAACTGAAAGATAGATCTGAAAAACTTACCCGTAAGTTAGCATAGATAGAGATGAAAAATAAGAAAGAGGGTAGGACGTGCAAGATAGAATGGACAGACCCAAAATATGTCACAGAGGAATTCTGTAAGGAAAGCCTAACAAGAATAGGAGAGAGGCGGTTTTTGAAAAGGTAATGTCTAATCCTGTCCTAGAGTTGATGACAGACATGAATATTCGGACTCAGGAAGTACAATAAGACCATACTTAGACACGTCCTAGTGAAACTGCAAAACCAAACATCAGAGAGAAGATGGTACAAGCAACTGGGGAGAAAAGAAAGATTGCCTGTAGAGGAATTACCACTGTCCTAGCAACAGATTTCTCAAAGGCAGCAGCAGAAATCGGAAGACATGGAATAGTGTTGTCAACATACTGAGAGAAAATAACTGCGAAGCTGGATTTTCATTTCCAACAAATCCCATGTGAGTGCCGGATAAAGACATCGGTAATCACCGTGTGAGAGTTTCCCAGGAACAAACACTGGCTGAAAGCACCTCCTAAAGGATATATTTTAGTAAAAAGGAAATTGAATCCAAAAGAATGAATATGATACAAAGAAACTGACAAGTATGTAGGTAAATCGAAAAAGTTTTGACTGGTTAAAATAATAATTAATGAAATAATAAGATTTATTGTGACAGATTTTGGTGGTAAAACAAACAAAGAAACTATACCAGTCCATACTTGGTTGTAAACGGGAGGGAATAATGAGTCCTGTATATTTTTCAGGAGGAGAATAGAGATGATGATGACTTCCAAGTTTAAGTTAAGTACACCTGTTAAAAATTTAAAGGTAACCACTGAAAAAATAGGAATCTTATGTATTAACATAACTTCCCAGCCAGTAGAGAGGATGAAAAGAAATAAAGAAAACTGAAAACTCAATTGATTTAATAGTAGACACAAAACAAGAAACTATTAATTAGCCTTATTATATTCATTTTACAGATGAGGAAACTGAGATCTGAGATGTTAAGTGACATGCCCAAGGTCAGACAGCTCTCAGGTGGCGGATCTAGTATTCAAATCTAAGTTCGTCACTCCAGAGCCCAAGATTGTGACTCCTAAAAACATCCTGTCTCTCTAGAGATGTGTCGAGATATATTAGGCTAAAAGGAGGGAAATTTCACCAAATGAATCAGCATCACTTTTTCCCGAGTTTCATTTTGACATTTACCTAACCAGGTTAAGCCAGCTTTCGTAATTGCTAGAAGAATAGCGATATCTGTGAATGAACAATTACCTGCTTATTTTTTTTTCCTGAAATGTCTTCTATGTTGTGTTAATAAACTATGAAGACATACCCTCTAAGAAAATGAATAATAAATATTCACACTAGGTTTTCCCATAAACTATGGGAAGCTGTGATTTTCTTTTCATCTTTCTCCCCTAATACCATGGAGATATTCCACAAGACGGGAACATTCGCTACACCTACTTGCTCTCTGCAGTCACCAAAAGCTTGCTGGTCTTGGGACGACAAATCCAGAAGGATTGTGAAGGGTCCTTGAGCTTCAAGCTGCCTACCAAATCCTCAGTGTGAGAAACAGGCATAATTCAGCTGCCCCTTGAAGTGCCTGATTTAGTGTGTTGTAAGAAAGCTCTATCAGCATAGAGGTGGGAGGCCCTTTGGAATATCTATTCTAAGGGACTCAGAGTGGAGAAACATAGGATTTGCGAGAAGTTGGTGGAGAATATTGTTAGGTGCCAGCAAGTGACTTTTCAGCCAGCTTTTTTGCATGTGGATGTATTATTTGCCCAACCTTTTTCCTTTATTCTCTCTCAAATGTCGCCCTGGTTTAAAGGTTCATTAATTTATATATAATCCAATGTGAGGATAAAATGCAATTCAGACTGCAACACTCTGATCTCTTTATTTTCCACCAATTTGGTTAGCTAACCTGTGAGCAAAAAGGAAAATGTTCTTCAAACTTCAAGGCTTTAAAAATTGGGGAGGAATTTTATTTTAAGCAAGCCATAGTTACACCAGCTCCCTCCCCCACGTTGTTTGAATGTGCACTGCTCTGTATTAATTAATGATTCCTGCATGCTGGCAGCACCAAGAGAAAGTTTTTAGGAGCCAAAGTACAACTCAATGTGTAACCACAGTAGCATGGGGAGATTTTCCACACAGGGGTCCCTGGGGAAGCTGGCATGTGTATTAAAGAGGCTCATTAGGGTTAGCCACAAGCCTAGTCCCACGAGGAAAGAGATGCTAAAATACATTTTTTCTCCCTCCCTCATTCCCAGAGTTCAGAACAAAGGTTTAAGTCAGTCCCTGGTTATGCATCCTGGCGGGAACGGGTACAGGATGATTAAGCTGGATCCAGCATCCTTAGTCGTAGTGAGTAGTTTTCACTTCATCCTGTACCAGGCTGAACTATGATCCCATAGTAAGGGTGCCTGGATTGAATGCCTTCTTCTCTTTTAGAAACAGGAAATCAGTCATTAGCAGAATCTTACCTTGGGCTTGGGGTGAGGAAAAAAGACTCCAATTCTTTGGAGATAGGAGGAGAAGAGTCCCCCAATTTGGGCGGGTCCCAGGTGAGTACAAGGCAGGTGTACAGGTACACACACACACACACACATATATATATATTTTAAAGTGAAAACAGAGAAGAAAAATAATGGAATAAGAAGTAGAAGAAAATAAAGGAATAGAAAAGGAAGGATGAGAGACAAAAGAAATCCTAAAAACTTATATCTCATTAAATCTAAGACATCATAGATTGTTACTTTATGTGCCACTAAGAAAGAAAAAAAATGCCCTAAATTATGCCATGCCATGACATGGATTGTAAGATGCATCTTAATTTGGGAGAGATTAAAATGTGAAAAAAAAATGTACAATTTGGAATGAAAATTGCGAGTTTCCCCCTTTTCAGCAATATCATTTGCAAGTGTTCGAGTAGCTGAAATGTAAAAGAAAACATTGTCATTACCCACTGGTCATTTAAAAATCTCGGGTCCTGTAATATCACCCCAATATTCTTTTGCAAGTAATGGGGTATTTCCTTTGAGACTGCACATTTTTTTCACCTAAGTATCTAAAATATTTTTGAACATCCTCAAAACATTTTTACGGATTTCAAAGGGAGAGTTATTAACTAGAGAATAAATCAGGGACAGACCTGGGTGATTTGAATCAATCCACATAAACCCTTAAAAACTAATCAAAAGTATTTATGAATGCCAGGACATGATTTCTTTGTGACCTCTGGTTAGAGGTGCTGAAATGTCTGTCATGTTCCTGGGTGTACTCAAACAAAGACTATTGACATATCTGTTTTCCCTTTGACTTCTGGTTCTTAAGATATATTTACTATGAACTTTTCACGTGCATAGATAAAGAAACTTGGCATGAAGAAATGTCTAGTTTGGCCCAAAAAGAGATCATCTAGTATTGCTTTAGGCAAGTTTAATTTGAGATTTCTAATTCTATCAAATAAAAGATTTTTTTTGAAGTGAAAGCAAAGCCTATTTATGTGATAAATACCAACATTTTTAGTTATTGCTTCATACAGTCTCTTTTATTTTATAAATATCCATGCATTTCATTCATGTACATTCTTTATATTCAAATTTGGTTTTCTATAGAGATTCTTGTTAGGGTTTCTTTTTCCTTATGAAAAGCAAACACTGAGAGGGCACACTAAGAATACAAGGCAAACACTGAGAATAATGCGGAAGCGATTATTAAATTATAGAGGCAATCAAGTTTTGAGAGATCACTTTGGGGACAGATCTGTGCTTCACTGAGCTCACTGCAACAGGCTGGGGTTGAATCCAGGACAAGGAACAAGACCGGGCCGTGGAGTGGGCATCGTGGGGAATGGACTCACTCTGCTGTGGATGCAAGTTGGAGTCCAGTGCACAAGTGTAATAGGTAGTTGAAAGACGGATGAAAGACCACACCTTGAGAGCTCTAAGCACTAGGTAGGCAGTATCAATCAGCCAGCCTAATAAAACGTAATATTCACTGAGTTCTTATCATGGCCAACTATTGTGCTAAGTGCTTTGTGTATATTAACTCATTAAACCCTCACAAGACCCCTGTGAAGTTGGCACCACTAACATCCCATTTCACAGGTGAAGACATTGAGGCCAGAGAGGTTAGTTAGTTGGATTCCCAAGGGCACACAGCTAAGAAGTGGAGGTCTGCCTGACTCCTGAACCCGGGCTTTTAACCACAGCACCACGGCTGTCTCTTAGATCCGTGGGAGAGGAAAAGGACTCCCATCCCTTGGAGGTGGACCCGCAGGAGATGGAGGCTCCCTATTTCTGTAGGTGGGTTGAGCAAGCTTCCAAGAAAGGACTTGGGCACAGGAAATAGGACAAGACACAGATCCAGAGCACATGGTGGGTACTAGATCTTGAGAACAAAGCCTTTCTAAGCCAAAGCCAGTGTGGGAGGCACATTAATGAGTCATTGGGCATTAGGCTCTGGTTGTCTGCCTAATAATTCCAAAAAGCTCCAATCCCAACTAAGGTCAAGGTTCTTTAGCTAGAGATTCCACATGTATCGATCGCATCACATGCCTCAGGGTTCCAGTTGTATTTTGTGTTATCTGCGTTTCCATACTGCCATTTATCATTCCAAAGCTTGCTGGTCCCATTGGAACTTAAGCATGCTACACACACACACACACACACACACACACACACACACACAGTAAGAGTGCTGTTAATTAAGTTAACTTATTTGTACCTGATCTCTTCCAAAAAGGATATAATAGTGCATTTTATTAATTATGCCCAGATAATTTCTAATTTTCTGCAGAAAAATAATTGCAGGCAGCAAAATAATTGCCCTTATTTTACATTAGGCAGTTTTATCAACACTTTGTAGCTGATGTGGAGTGTAAAACTTAGCATCAAGGCCATAACTGTCTTTATAAAATTATGTAGTCCATTATGTATTTTATGAAACACATGGACTTTATATGCTAGGAGAGTTACCAGGAAATAATTTGGATTTGGAGGGGGAAAAAAATCAGTTGGATATATAATAAAATGGCTTGGGGAAAATACTTATGGGAAACTGATCTTCAAAAATTGTTCATGATGGTCATTGTATTATACTGCAATTTGAATTTAATGTTTCTAGTCTCATTTTAAACTATAGTGTGTATTCCTTTATGGCATGATTTTGCCATTATTAAACACAATGTTATTATTAACAACTCAGATAATTTCAACACATATTAAAATGTTTGGAATCCATAGCTTTCTAGAACAGCAATTATTTAATTTTCTGCTTATTCGTTTGGTATTCATTTGCAGAATAGTTGGGAAAATTTTTTCTTATTGTTGTTTGCCTAGCATTTTTTTTTCTCCTGGGGAACAGAAATGGAATTCCAGCAGACACTGACAAATAGAGAATGATAACATAAAAACAGGATGGCTCTCAGTGAGGAAAAGGACACAATAATACGTCAAGGCCCGCATAGCTCACGCCACAGCGAGAAGTGACGAGGCGGGAATGCCTCAGAACAGGATGGGCAGTCACAGGAGGCCGGGAGTGGAGATGAGTCAGCAATGCTTTTGCTAAAAATGCTAATCTAAGACCGTAGTGGGAAGTGTTGGTGGGCATGTGATCATAGAAGCCCGGAGTCACTCTTTCTTCTCTGCCGCTCTCATCCGTTCCTGCCGAAGGCCCAGGATGGGCTCTGGGGCCCCACAGACCTCTGTATGTCGTTTTTGGGGTGTACAGCCTCTTCTAATTAGGAAAGGCAGCTGGAAGGGAGGCTCAGAAGTTGCCCCAACTTAGTATTCTGGTAAGCGTGCATTTCTGAGTTCATCTTGGCCTCTGGCGAACAGATCACTGGCTCAACGAAGCATTAATTATTTTATTTCTTTAAATCACTTGTAACTGTGGTGTTGTAGACAGGGAAATATTGAACTGTGAAAGAGGCATATCCTAGTTTTATTCCTATATTTAAAGCAAAATCTACTCACTTCTAGTGCAGATCAATTTGGACCTACAAAAAAGAATATTTTAGGTAGTGTTCTTTTAAGAATTAGAATTGTTAGTAATTTTTAGAAGATGAGTGAAATATTTCATTTTGAAAGCCATTATGTAATTCCAGGCTTGTTTCTTCTATTGGATAAATTTAAACATGTATCCAATGGATGGATTAATGTAGACTTTTTCAGGGGTAGTCATTTTTCTCTGTCAACAGTATTGTTAGACTACTCCCTATGTGCAGAACACATTTACTAAATTATTACTAATATTTCTTAAATTATATTTCTAGTATAATAGTATAGGTATAGGTTTTTTTTAAGTTGAGTTAGATTTATTTAAACTAATAATAGCCAGGTGTGATGGGTCACACCTGTAATCCCAGCTACAAGGAAGGCTGAGGCAAGACGATTGCTTGAGGCCAGGAGTTTAAGACCAGCCTGGGCAACATAGTGAGACCCCGTCATTAAAATAATTAATTAATTTTTATTAATTAATCATATATTGATTGGTTGCTATGTGAAAGCACTATTTTAAGTGCTTCACAACTATTAATTCATTAGTGCCCACCACAACTTGATGAGTTAGTTAACTTTTATTATCCCCATTTTACATGTGAGGAAAGTGAGCCCCAGAGATTTTAAGAAACTGTATCCCAAGATCACAGAGCTGGTTGAGAGTGGGGCTAAGATGTGAAACTTGGCAGCCTAGTTCAAGAGTTTGAAGGCCATAGTCTTTCCACTGCCTCCTAGAAGAAGGGCCCCATCACCATGGTTCACTTTGGCAGGGAACTAATTTTTCTGGGCTTTCCTTTATTCTTTTGTAAAATGATGAGGTTGGATTTTAGGATCTGTAGGTTCCCTGACAGATATGAATTTTTATAATCCTTAAAGTCCTAGAATGTCTGTATAAAAATGACATATTGTCCATACATACTTGATTTGCATTCTCCACTAAAATGACATTAATATATAACATCATATAATTTAACATATATGACCTCAATGACAAACAGAACAAGAGAGGAGACAACAGGGCCAGAGATTACAGACCTAATGGCGTGGAGGTTAAGTTGGACCCAAGTGCCTGCAGAGAATGACACCAAAGAAGAGCCAGTTAAACGGAGAGACTCAGCGCTCCGGAGGCGTCAGTGACAGTAGATGGGGCGGGGGTGACATCATTTCACAGAACATTTGGCCTCCCACTGCTGGGAGTCAGCTGACGGTTCCCTTCCTCTCCCATCAGCCTCCTCCCCTTCCCCCGCTGTTGCAGAAAGCTAAAGATTAATTTTTCAGAAAAGCGAACCAAACAGGCACCAAAAGTGTGGACACCAAGTAAAACAGAGGCCTGGGGAGATGCAGCTGAACTTTCTGTATGAGATTCTAGCACCATCAGTGCCGTTCCTCAGCGGCCAGGCACAGGACCACCCCCAGACCCCGCCGGTGAATGTTCTCAGAAGAAACAGGATGGTTCTAAAGAAAAGAGCTCCACGTGTTGTATTTGGGACTCCCCCACTGAAAAGGACGTCTCTCCCCCTGGGAACCAGCTAGTAAATCCATCTGTCATCACTCTCTGTCCCTGATGGACACACAACTCTTTCCAATCAGCTCTTTTGGGGTCTCACTTTTAATATGAAAAGACAAACCAGGAGGAGAGACATCTCTAATATGAAAGACCACACAAAACAAAACAAAAGACAAATTTAAAAAAAACGTAAAAAGGGAACCCCAAGAAAATAGAAATAAACCAAGGGACAGAAGAAAACGTCAAAGTATTATGTTTAACATTCCCATGGAGACAAAATAAGATATTGGTATCTCTAAAGCAAGAGCAAAACTCTGTAACAGAATAAGAGATGACAGATAGGAGAAGAAAAATATCTTGGAAGTTAGAAATACGTGCACTGCCTCAGGCGCTCTTGCCGTCCAATCCCTCAACCTCTGCTACCCCCAACACTTTTCTGACTCTCGCTGCAGAGGCTGCTCGCACCAACAGCTTGCTCTCCCTGCCTCCCTTGTACTTAAGAAATGGGCGTTTGGCCCAGTAAAGGGCAGCCTGCTGACAGTCTTCCCAGAGGGAATGGTTTGTTTTCCTAATGAAAAATAGACCTCAGGAAGAAAACTCTTTTTAGCAAGATTTTATTTTGTCTTTAAGTGACCCCTTGGAACTATAGGCTTCTTCTTGTGACCACAAAAAGGCAAGCATATGGACTCAGCTAATTAGTGAGGATGGCAGAAAGGAAAGAGAGAAAGAGCCTGAGTCCTCAGTGGCACCACTGAGCCAAGGCTCTACAGGGCAGTGGGATGACATTACTATATGGTAATTGGGCCATAACGGAAGGTCTAAAGTTTAGGTAGAAGGGGCAGCCTTGTCAGGACGGAGATGATGCTGTTGGGTGTTCCAACCAACACAAAATTGCATAGCTCATTTGTGCTAGGTGCTGAGGATATAGGAGTGAACAAGACAAGTTTGTTACCATTTGGGGGCTTACATTTTAGCTAAAATAGACAGAAAATGGAAAATAAAGCAAGAAAATAGGATATGTGTCAAATAGTGAAAAATGCTATGCAGAAAAATAAAGCTGGTCAGAGAGAGAGGGTGGCTGGAGGGAGTTGTGGGGCATGCCCAGGGAAGGTGGTCGCTAAGTGGGGGCCATTCGAAGCAGAGACTTGAGGAAGGAAGGGAGCAAACCGTGTGGACAGGGCAAGTTTGTTCCAGGAAGAGGAAATAGCAGGTGCAATGGCTCTTAGGTGGGAATGTACTTGGGATGTTTGAAGAAAAGCAAAGGAGCCCAGACATGAGTAGGTTAGGAGAACCTTCCCAGAAGGAATGGGAGGTGAAATCTCGTACAGTCTGGCAGGTCACTGTATGGACTTGGCCTTCTGCTCTGAGTAGATGGGAAGGCTCTCATGGGTTCTGAGCAGGGTGGCGCGATCTGACTTACGTTTTAGAGAATGAGTCTTTCTTGTGTTGAGAAGAGAACGAAGGGGGTAAAGGTTGAAGCAGGGAGATGGTTGGAAAGCTACTGCAGTAATTGCAGTGACAGATAATGGTAGCTTGAACCAGGATGGCCACAGAGCAGCTGGTGAGACGTGTTTGGATTCTGCATATATCTTACAGGTACAGACAAAGCGATCACCCAGATTTGCTGATGACTTTGACATTGGCGGACATTGACGTGACTCTGAGGTTTTTGGCCTGAGCAAGAATATGAGCCGAGTTGCCATTTACTAAAGTGGGGAAGTGTGTGAAAGGAAGAGCTTTGGAAGAGGAAGGCAGGAGTATAGTTTTCGACTATTTTTCCTCTTAAACATCCAAGATGAGCAGGCAGTAGGATATACCAGTCTGGAATTCAGGGAAGAGGTTGAGGATGAAGACATGAGTTTAAAAGTGGTCAAGCTCCACCCTCGAGGGCAAGAGGGTGTTCAGGCCAAGGCAGCATGCAGGGCAGCTGTCCACAGCCCTCTGAAAGCCGGGCTTCAGCTCCTACAGACCCCTCCTGCCACCACCTTGCACCCTCCCCAGCAGTTGAGCCAAGTGGTTAAGAACTCAGGCTTTGGAGCCAAACAGACCAGAAGCCAAATCCTGGCTCCATTACCTTTTCCCCGCATGGCCTTGGGTGGGTCACATCAGCTCCCGGGTTCTCAGTTCCTCCTCTGTAAAACAGAGCGAGTAAGAGAGCCTGCCTCACACAGTGAGTGCAGAATTTGGAGAGATAGGCATATACTTACTGTATATGCCCTGGCATACAGCAAGTGCTCAATAAACAATAGTTAGGATTCTCCATTAGTCTTGGCTCCTAAGTAGGTACTGTCCTCTCTTCACCTCTTTTTCCCAGAAACAACCGCCAGGTCCTGGCCCCAAGACACCATCACCCATTGGCACCTGCAAGCATCACCTGGCGCAGAGCCTCAGGCAGCAATGGCAGCAGCGTAGGCGCTATGAGATGTGTGACTGACTTCTGCATCTTTTATACATTGAGCGCTAAACTCAGATCCATGATGATGGAGCATTTGTCTTGACTACTGTCATCCCTCGGCTCCTAGAATAATGCCTAGCACCCAGTAGATACTCAATAAATATCTGTTGACTAATGGAAAAAGAAAAATAAAAGTGGTCAACGTACAGAAGGGATTTAAAGCCATGACAAAGATGGGTCAACCGGGGAGTGAGAGTAGATGGAGAAGATCTCTAGGGACCGAGCCTTGGGACATATGTCACTATTTAGAAACTAGTAGGACAAGAAGAAACCAGTAAAGGAGTCTGAGGAGGAGCAGTTAGGAATCACGTCCCAGAAGCCAAGTGAAGGAGGAAATGATCGACCAACAAATGGCACTTGTTGGAGACCTTGGTGAGGGCTCAGGCGTCTTTAGGAACAAAGAGGGAAGGACAGGTGCGGCGAATGCTGCTGTGTCCGCAACGGCAGCAGCGCCGGGCAGCCAGTCGTAAGCGGTGGAGTGAAACATTGAAAATGACTCCTCGCCTAGGAGGTGTGTGCAGTTCTAATGTTGCCTATAGGGATTTGAGAACCAAATATGGGAAAGGGTCGCGAAAAGGAAAATCGGAAGCTCTGGTTTTACTGTTTCAGTGGAGCAGTTGTGCGCTTCGAAGCTGTTATTTATTTGCAAGTATGTTCAAGGAAGCTAGATGACCCATTTCACCGTCTGAATGTCAGCCGTCTTTGAAAAGGCAAGCATGATAGACAGGAACATGGAAGCATAAGCTCAAACTTTGCAATAAAGATGCTTCTGGGGCAAATTCCAGTATCTCGTACTAATTTTTGGTACCAAGTTATGAACCTTTCTGAATCTTAGTGTTCTCCTCTCTAAAACAAGGCTAACCACGTGCATCTCAGGAGATGATTTTTTTTTATGAGCAATACGTTGGATAGCATATGGAAGGCTCCTACAGGTGCAAAGAAGTGATCAATAAACAACAACTATTATTATTCTTATATCTCAGTAAGGCCTGTGGTAGAGGCTATTTGCTTTGATGTGACCAAGAGGAAGCATTTGTTGACATAAGCCTACTTGGAGAAGGGTTTGGCTAGAGCTGTAGTTTTAATAAAATTCTTTGAAAGGCATTTGTTATGGCCTAGAACTTGTAAGGAGCAGAGCCGAGGTCTCAAGGCCATATTTTCTTGATATATTCCA
>RJWJ010023906.1:0-25364 GCA_004363605.1 Indri indri
AGTAGTACAACACTAATATGTAGCTAATCATGGAAATAGGCTCTATGAACTCAGACTTGCCAGAAAATATTGCACATGGAATTTCATTCTTGGACATTAAAATTTTATAACTGACTTGATTTGTAAATATGTGGTTAATTTTCCAATTTATAATTTATTATTATTTAGAAATAAAACCTGTTCCTTTCTTTAGACTTACTCCAAAGTTGGGTCATGTGGTTTAGTTTAGCCCAGATGTTAGTTATCACTTGCTGCAGTAGAATTACCATACTGTATGTTGGCCAAAATATAGATGTTTCAAAGTTCGCAATTAAACATCTCACCTTCTAAATTTCATTGAGGAAAAGCTGAACATCCAGTAGATGTTATATAAGCCTCAAGAAATCCACTTAGCATTCCACTTTAGCTAGAAGATTTGACAAGCTTGGGAAATACTAAGTTTTAGACAGTTTTGCCTATCATTTGCATTTAGCTTATGTAGACTTATCAACATGATTTCCAGTACTGTAGCACACTGGCATCACAACAGAGCATATTAATCATTAGGATATCATGAAGTGCAAAATGAAAGCCACAAGCATACTTTCGTTGTTACTTAAAGTTTATAGAATATTTTAATCTGATAGGTAAGGTGTACGAAAGTAACTTAAACATCAAGACATTGTACTTTTTCCAAGATACATAATACTGTAAATATACACCTTAATATTTAATTTCATGACAGCTTAGTATGGCTTAATTTCCTTTAATAAGATAATGGGCCTTTTCTGAGAATTTCCCTTATTTTTTTCCTAATAAAATGAGCTCCTGAAGCATCTGCTGTAGACTTTATATCCAAGAGACTGTCCTTTTCATAGAGTAATGAAAAGCCATCTGTCTCAGTTTTATAGTCATTAGAATTGTGCTAAAAATGAGATTTAAGATTTTCTCAGAATTAAAAAATATTATCTATCTTACAACACATTTTTGGAATATAAGATTATCTCTCCCTGCATGAGAGCATGACGTATTTAAAAAAATTATCCTGATTTTCATTTTAATATATCTCCCTATTAGATATACTAATATGTCTCCCTATATTTTCTTGGTTGGAACAATAGAAGAGTTATAAGGAAGGTTACACTATTGAAATAAGTTTCTTCTTTATTCAATGACTTTTAAAAGCTCAAGTTTATTATATTTTAAAATATTATTATATTTGCCTTATGTACTGAAATTAGTAACAGGTCCCAAATCAGGGTACACAAATGTACATAATAGAATGTATTGATTTACTTGGGAGAGGTAATAATTTAATACATACTAAAGAGCTGTTATGTCCAGTAATCTTAAATACATGCCAAATCAATGAGTCAAATAAGAATATACCTGGGTGGTTGAGATGGAAGATGAAGAACTCAAAGATATTATAGTATGGGTAGGGAGAGAGAGCTGGATAGCTCTGTCACTGGACAGTAAGGCATCAATCCTGCAAAAGTTGCTAGCAAGAGGCCAAGATGGCAGACTAGAAGCAGCCCAATATGCTGCTCTTAAAGAGAGGATCAAAAATTGCAAGTAGATACCCAACTATGGATGGACCTTCTTGTAGAGAGCATCGTATTAATAAATCATCAGAGAAGCAATAGGAGACACTCAGAGTGAAGGAGAGGGGGATGGGGAGATCCACTCACCAAGATCAGAAGGTACCTGGGGGAGATGCCTAGACATGGGGAAGACACAAAGCTAAAAATCCCAGGGCATCATGCTTTTCCCATGGACACTGCAACTTGAGCTGTGAGGGGGCCCTCACTTCTATGCAGGCCTGTGCACTGATCAGGGAACTGCTTGAAGACTGTGCAGTAACACTGCACTGGAGAGCAGGCTAACCAGGCACCTACTGGCTTCTACTCCCAGGTTGCTGCAGCTGATGCAATTCTGAGATCTCAGATCCAGAGCACCCAGTCTACATGGGAATCGGCTTCACTGCAACTGCCCCACATCACTCCTCCTAGGCCAAAGAAGGATCAGGGAGGGTGGATGCTCTCACATGCTCCATGGTTGAGAGGTAAGCACCCCTCCCATGTGGAATTCAAACAGAGAGAAAACAACACTACTTGAGAGGTCCCATAGTAACAACAGCCTCAGCAGGACCTGCATGGGGAGAGAGCCCTAGCAATCTGGTAGCCCAGTCCCTGTGGACCTGAGAGCTGCCCAGGGGGCCACATCCACGTGGCATGGCACAACACCATGCCTATTGTCCAGCATCCCACCATGGACCTTCTAGCCAGAAGCCACCCCCAACCTCATACGACCATACACTTGGACCTGGGTGGAGCAAATGCTGACAGCACTGACACCCACAGCCACTGCCTAGATAGCCTCACCCAGTAGCCACTGCCACTAATGCTGGGAGACCTGGGCAGAGCAACCTGCCATAACACATGCCTCTATGGAGAGGGACATACTCACCCACCCCCCAATCTTCTAACAGTGGCCTGGGACCAACCCACCACTTTGGACAAAGATTCCCCCATCACCAACTTGGACTGTGACAGCCACAGGGAAATGGCACAACACAGAACAGCTACATTACAAGATCTCAATGCATCTGCTCTTTTCCTGCCAGATCATTCTTTCAGAACAGGACACAAAAGCACTATCTAGGAAATCTTCTTCTCAGTAAATAGGAGAGTTCCCAGCAAAGGAGAACAGGTGCACTGCAAACTTATTTGCCTGAACTAAGAGAAGAGGTTTCAGAGCAGAAGAAACCAACATGAGAACTCTGGCAACATGAAAAAAACAAGCTAATTTGACATTCCCAAAGGATAACAATAGACCTAAAGTAACAGACTGCAATCAAAAGGATATTGCCAAAATGTTAGAAATGGAATTGAGAATATGGATGGCAAATAAGATGAATGAGATTGAAGAGAAAATTGAAAGCCAACAAAGTAGCTAAAAAAATATTTCAGGATATGAATGAAAGAAAATGAAATGTCTTTAAAGAGCTAGACAATGTAAGAAATGATATGACAGAACTTAAATAAATGAAACACTCATTTAGGAAATTTCAAAATGAAGCAAAAAGCTTCAATAACAGGCTAGACAAAGCAAAAGAAAGAATTTTGAACCATGAAGACAAGGCTTTTGAACTAACCCATCAGTCAAAGATACAGAAAAAAGAATAAAGAAAATGAACAATCACTCAGAGAAATATGGCACTATGCAAAGAAAGCCAATAAAAGAATTATAGGTATCCCTGAGGAAGAAAAAGAAAAAGCAAAAATCATGGAAAACCTATTTGAGGGAATTATTAAGAAAAACTTTCCTTGTATTGCCAGAGATTCAGATATCCAGACACAAGATGGTCATTGAATACCTGGAAAATTCATAGCAAATAGGACATCTCCAGGACACATAGTCATCAACCTGGCCAAAGTCAAAATGAAGAAGACAGTTCTACAAGCTGCAAGATGAAAGCAACAATTAACCTACAAAGGAAAACCCATCAGGCTAACAGCAGATTTCTCAGCAGAGACGTTATAAACCAGAAGGGATTGAAGCCCCATTTTTAGTCTTCTTAAACAGAGCAGCTACTAGTCAAAAATTTTGTATCCTGAAAAACTAAGTTTCATAAATGAAGGAGAAATAAAGACGTTTCCAGATAAGCTAACACTAAGGGAATTTGTCACTACTATACCTGCCCTATAGGAAATGCTAAAAATTGTGCTATGCATTGAACAGCACAATAGATACCTGCTAGTGTAAAAACAACCAAAAGTTAAAGCTTGGCGCTCTCGTAAAACAATGGAAAAAGAGGGATAACAAAATAAGGTATCACTCAACATGATGAACAGAACACTATCCCACATTATCAATACCAACATATGAATGCGAATGGTCTCAGTGCTCCACTTAAAAGACACAGACTGGCTGAACGGATTAAAAATCATAGCCCAAGTATATGTAGTCTCAAAGAAACCCATTTAACTTGCAAGGAGCTGCACAGACTCAAAATAAAGGGATGAAAACAAAAATGATCCACACAAATGGAAACAGAAAGTGGGCTGGTGTAGCCATTCTCATATCAGGTAAAATTGACTTAAAATCAAAAGTAGTAAAAAAAAAAAGAGACAAATATGGTCATTACATAATTATAAAAGGGGCAATGCAGCAAGAAGTCCTAACAATCCTAAATATATATGCATTTAACACAGGAGCTCCCAGATTCATAAAAAAGTTCTACTACATCTAAGCAAGGAAATAAACAGTAGTATCATAATTACTGGGGACTTCTACCCCACTGACAAAACTGGACAGATCACAGAAGCAGAAAATCAACAAAGAAATATTAGACTTAAATGGGACTCTAAACCAAATAGAACAAACAGACATTAACAGAAGACTCTACACTGGAACTACAGAATATACATTCTTCTGATCATGATGTGGGACATTTTCCAAGACTGAGCATATCTTAGGCCACAAAGCAAACATCAGCAAATTCAAAAAAATAGAAATTATACCATGTACCTTCTAAGACCACAGTGGAATAAACCTATAAATCAATTCCAGGAGAAACTCTCAAATCCACACAAAGTCATGAAAATTAAACTGCTGCTGAATGATCCCTGGGTCAATGATGAAATTAAGATGGAAATCAAAAGATTCTTTGAACTGAATGACAAAAGGGACACAAGCTTCCAAAATCTATGGATACAACAAAGGCAATGGTAAGGGGAAAATTCATAGCCTTCAATGCTTAGATCAAAAAGACAAAGATCACAAATTATCAACCCTAATGGGGAAAAGTTGAAGGCACTTCCCCTAAGAACTAGCACAAGACAAGGATGCAAACTATCACTATTTCTATGCAACATAGTACTGGCAGTCCTAGTCAGAGAAATCAGTCAAGAGAAAGAAAGAAAGGGCATCCAAATTGGGAAAGAAGAGGTCACGGTCTTCAATCTTGGTTACAAAATCAATGTATAAAAATCAGTAGCAACTATGCATGCTAGGAACAGTCAACTGAGAGTCAATAAAAATTGTTGGGTTTGCGTGTGTGTGTGTGTGTGTGTGTGTGTGTGTGTGTGTGTGTACTCTCTTTCTGTCAGGGAAAAAAGTATTCCCAGATGCCACCCTTTCCCCAGAATAGACCTCCCGTATCATCTCATTGCTCAAATAGAGTTATATACCGACTCTTCAACTAATTGTTAACAAACATCAAACATGTCAGCCCTATGTTTGGTCCACAAATTTGGATTCTTCCTCTGATGCTGAAAAGGAACTCACATTATCTGTACAAATTGTTCCCCGAATAGTAATAACTGTTACTGAGTTTTTATTCTAGCAGACACTATTATAGGCATTGTATACATATTTATGTATTTCATCTTCAATCCAACTCTATGAGGTCCCTACTATTATTACCCCAATTTTCTGGGTGAGGATAACATCAGAATTCTGTAAAGCAAGCAAAAAAGGAAAAAAAAAATAACTGCTATATAGACAGCCAATAGTGTCTACCATGATACTCTGCATATTTGATGAAATAATAAATAGATGTGGAAGTGCATTATTTATATTTACCAAATAAATTTATTTTTTTCCTGAAAGGAGCAGGACAGAATATGAAAATGAATAGGAAAAGGACGATTGCTTTTTATGTTGAGTAAATATGTCCCATTAAAAAAAAATCATGTGCATACTCTCCTTGATCAAAATTGAGAACATTTCATTCACTTCTTCACAAGGCCTTCCATTAAGATATAAGATTAACTTTCATTAGAATAGATCTTTTATTTTTTACTCAGGTATATTAAAAAAGAAATCTATCCATTTTGAAATCCATTCCTTTCCGTTTTAGTTTCTTTGCAACATTTAGCCGTATCTCAGAAATTGACATGCCACATATTCAATTTACATCATACTTCAGTGAGGACTCCGCTGTCACTTGACCTTGAAATGGACCCTATTATGTTCCCCAAATACTGGTTCTCAAGCTAACTGCAAAATCATTAGGGAAACACAATTACCTAGATTGTTCTCTCTGTTGGTCATTTTCTGGCTCCTTCACTCTAGGTCTCTTTCCTTCTACACACACACACACACACACACACACACACATATATGCACATGCACACACATGCATTTTCCTAAGTTGTATAATCCTTAAACTCAAGAGTTCTTTTTATTGTCTCTGTTTATTTTAAGCATGCCTTGAATGGTAAATAGGTCACCGAAGCTCCCTGGTAGTACTCATGCCTCTGTCATTAACACTGCTCAGCCACCTTCTAATGTTTTCAACAAAGTCACAGCAGCACATGAGGTATTTTTAAAGATGTATATTTCTGAAACAAGATGTTCAGTAGGACTTTGAGGGTGTTCCTGAACTGGCATCAAGGGCAGACACCTGGGGAACAAGAGGCTTGATATGCCTCAGTTCAGAAAAGGGTTTCCAACTGGGACCAGACCACCCTCAAAGGCTTTATGAAGGGGCAGAAATGGTCCTCCCTGAGCCAGCCATGTCACAGATGCCCTAGAAATGGAATTCCTATGTCTGGGCATCACCTCAGGGTCCTCTAAAAGAGGCACAGAAACTCTTCAAGATAGAGACAGCATTTTATACTCATTACACAGAGGTTATTAATGTCCATACAGTGTTAGCCAAGACAGTGACAATCAATAGAAAGGCCCTTCAATGGGCAGTTGAGTTGTGAAGGTTGCCATTTCTGCCCCATCTCCCTCTGATCTCACTACACCAATGTAGAAGGGGAAGCGCTATCGCAGGACCAGTCCAGGCATCAAACTCCTCTGCTCTAAGGTGCTAGGCCGGGAAGAAGAGAAAAGAACAGAACAAGCTGTCTCGTACCAGTCTGGATGGTGCTATCTGGAGGTAGGATGGGAAAGACAAACATCAGTTTAAGCTGCCCTAACACTTAACAAGCAAACTAATCACAATTTTATGAAGCCCTTCACAAACTGTGGGCTATATTCCAATGAAAGGTCCTAGCATTTAATTATATACTGTTTATTATTCCTCTAGACACTTAATACAGATAAGTTCAATGGTTTGAATGTTTTCCTGGAATCGAGATGTCAAAATAATTAGTATATTTTGAGTTATCTTTACCAAGAGTTGGGCATTCTCCTAGAACAGGCATACAGTCATAGGCAATATAATTTCCCTTAAACCCTCGACCCTAAAGGGATTTACAAAGGGCTATTTTTATAAAGACACCCATAAAGACACATAAACAAAACCCAATAACAGGTTATTCAGCATCACAGAGGGAAAAAACAAGTGAGGAAGGGACAAAAAATGGAGGAATTGAACTAGGGAAAAATGAGGAAATAGAGGAGAAGTTGATGAATATATGAATTGTAAGTGATGAAATTTAAGTTTCCAGAGAGAGTCTGTATATTTATTTATTTATTTTGGTTTGCTGGGGTAAAACCCTAATTACATAAATTGACAGCTTTAATATATGTAGTAGCGATTGTCTGTAATTACAAAACTTTCTTTATGCCATTACTTCTGTTGTGAATTTGAGGAGCACCTAACCTCCCTCTAAAATCAGATTAAACTTTCCTTACCATCCCCCAAATTGCAGAGCAATTGCTTCTGCTCCAGAGCATTTTGTGCTCAATCATATAAGAACATTTTACATATAGTAACTGTGATTAATTGTAGTGTAAGATTCTCTTTGTTCAAAACCCAGAAGTAGTGTTAAAATATTTAGCCCAAATAATAAAAAAAGAAAAAAATATTCAGCCTGGATATGCATATGGTCAAAATCTAAAGGGGCCAAAACTTTTTCTTTTTTTGAAAAAAAGATTTAAAAAGAATACAGCAATCTACTGTTTGTTAGACATATGTATTACACAAAGCAGCTGTTTTTTTTACACAACATTTCATTTCTACCAGCTCCCATCTTCTTAATTCAGCTCATCTGTGGATTTTAGCAGTGCCTGAACACTTGCTTTATTTCATCACCATTTCTCAGATTCTTCATTAAATTTAGCAAAATTCATGGTGTGTTCCTGAAAATAAAACTTTACAAGAACCAAGTTTTATGCTCATTGAGTTTTGTCACTGGGAAAAATAATCAATTGTTTAACTTAATGAAAGCTTTATTGGCAAAGCTGGTATATCCTTGTCATTTAAATTATTGAAAAAAGAAGATAAAAAATTAACAGCTCAAAGTTCAACTAAGCTTTGGTGATTTTCTCTTTAAAGCAGCATTTATTACCCTTATTGATAAATAATGTGCTTCACATGTAAATGCTATATAATCTATTTCCATGCCTCGCTTGTTTCAAGTGCTGACTCCCTAATTAGGCATCTGTTAGACAATGAAACTGTTTTCCTGCACACAATATTGGTCTTTTCACTAATGTAGCTTGAATAATAACAAGTTCTTTCTCATGAGAGATTAATCTGATGCCTAAAGTGTCAAGAAGGAAGATTCAACATTTACATTATATTAATTGTTAGGGTGGGAATATGAAATTGTTATTACACAAAGCCACATATTTTAAAATACAATAATGGAAACAAAAAAAAACCCCAAATTTTGAACCCAGGAAATACTGCATAAGCAGCATCAATGTGACATTATGAGGATGGTTTCCATAACTATTTATTTTAAATACTATCATTTTTAGATAGACCAACTGACATTTATCATTCTTGTTTGCTTTGTCTATAAATATGGGTATATATAGACAGTGTTATCTGTATTCTTAGAAGCAAGAGGGCATTTTCCCCATTCGAAAATTCCCAATATACAAAAATGTCTATTGGCATATAGTCATCAGCTTTGTAAAAAGTGTAGTTCAAGGATAACTACTAAATGAAAAGTGAAGACTTTTCACATCAAGCTCTCACATGTCAAGGTGGTCAATTAGGACAACAAGCAAAATTTGAAATAGCAATCCAGCCTTTATTCACCTACTGTAATAGTGTAACAAGAGGCCAAAACAGGCAACGGTTCTCCAGTGTCCCATTTTTCCACATGAAGGAGAAGGTCAGATGACACGCAACACAGGCAAGAGAAACTCTCTAACTACCCACAACCCTCAAACGGAAGGCTCCTGCCTTTTTTGTGGGCTCAGGGAGTTTGAGGGAAGGGAAGGGGAGGACTAAGAGCGGAAAGTACTGAGTCAGAGAGGAGAAAAGTATCTTAGCTGGAGTCCTCCACTAAGAACGTCTTGGTAGAGGCTCCTGAAAAATGCCTCAGCTTAGTCCCCTTGATAAAAAGGCCTCCAAATGGAGGTGGCTGGGCTAGGGGTACACATGAGCATGCTGGGCCCAAGGGACCTTGAGTTCCTGACTACAATTTTCTCCAGAAATTAGTAACGTCTGGCTGTGCACTACCTCTGGTGTGGGGAGGAGGGCAGCTTTCCCCTGAGGCCTTCCAGGCAAAGCCAATGCTTCTGTCTCTGGCCAGGCCTGAAAGACCGCATGTAGGATTCTGACCAGGAGCCATTACTCCTCAAACTATTAATAATAGTGTCACCTTCAACAAATGCATTCCATAGTTCTGAAGACCTGCAGCTCTCACAAAGAGCATAGCAGAAATTGATTTTGCTATTTTTCATCATTCAAATTCAAGTTCAGTTCTTCATTCAAATTTTATGTTTTATAAAAGCAGAATGCCTTATTTTATACAGTGTTGAATTTGGTATAAGCGGATTAAAGTGATACATAACTGTCATTTCAGTGCCCATAGAATGCCTGACCTCATATGCTATAGCATATGACATTTCCAATGCAAATGAAATAACTACCTCAGCCTGTGAACAAATGCTTTCTGGGGTTGGAATTTATTGCAGCAATTGATATAGCTTCTCTGAAAGAAAAAAATGCTATTTTTTTAAAGACAAATTATGGTGAAGCAAAGAATGTTGGCCACAATGATGCAGTTAAATAGCAACAATAATGAGGAAAGTAGAATAATTGTTGAGCTGAAAGTCTTTGAAATTAATAAAGTTATTTATTAAAGTGAACTGTACATGAAATGTAATAAAGACATAAATGTTACTGAAGTAATTTTCTCTTCATTATAGGAATTTTTCTGATAATATTGAAAAGCAATGAGAGGGAAAACGCAGTCCTGTTCATCTTTAAAGAATTGTTTGAAAAGTAATGGATAAATAAAAAAGTTGTACTGGCTATACTCCCAAATAATTACTTCCTTACTGAGAAATCAAAGCATTTAATCAAACAGAGTTCCCACCTCATTTTTAAGTTAAGGTTTTTTTTTTTATTTTTTTTAAAGCAAAATGTTATATAGAGCAGTAGGAACAAAATACGAATAGAACAAGTAACTTAATTTTTATATACATTATAAATATGCACCCCACACATACACACACAACTCCTAATTCCTGAAAAGTGTTATTTATCAGTTTTTAAGTAGGCAATATTTTTACTTTAACTTTTTACCTTTTTTAAGTTAGCATTTTCTCTGACTTATGAAAAGACTTGAATAGGACTTGAGCAGAGTATGGAAAGCATCGCAAAAATACACACATGCGAAACATACGACATGAGAGGATGTGGTATACACTATCCACAGCTCCTTTTACAAACCCACAGGACTCAGCGATATGATCTACAGCACAGGAACTAGGTGTGCGTAAGTGCTATTCCCCAGCTATCACTAGGCTGCCACCATCTTGACAGTTAAAGTCACTGAACTAATGGGACTATTATTAGCACAAAAACGAAAAATATAAATGACTTGGGAATTTATGTAGGACTGTTTAGACAAAACTTTAACATACTTGGCAGTAAACTGAGCCATGAAAACAATATAATTTTCCTAATTAGAGCTGAGAAAACTCAGAAACTTATTACACATGAGACAATATAAACAGAATTAAAGTATACTTAGACTGTCACAGATTATATTTCTCATCTTAAAGTAATTTGGTGTTGCAATGTACAATTTTCAACATTCTTACCTTTAAGTTATTTCCTTCACCCTTTATTTATGAGATAGTTTTGTTACTTACCATCCTGTGAATTCAACAAATGTGAATATTGCAAACAAGTGTAACAATAATTTACTGTCATACAGAATCAGAAGGCTATTTTTTCAAGTATGTTTGCCTGCATGATAATTCGAATTACATTGAACACATTCATAAAATTGGAGTTGTAGTTATTCAATAGAACTAAATATGTTCTGTCTTATCAAACACAATATAGATGCTCAAAACAATGATTACATTTAGAGCAAAGCAAATCATATTCTTGTCCTGATTTCTGTAGGTATTGCACTTAAACATTAACGATGTTAAAATGGAACCGACAGTGCTGTAGTGATTTTTGTTGTTGTTCTACTAGCACATTTTTGGTTTCCCAAACAGGCAAATAGCACAGCAAATTACATGGGTCTTCTTAGTGCTAAGCCAAAGATAATTTCTTTTTGGTACAAAATTAACTTTGATATTTGAATTGAAAACTCAATATAAGCAAGCACAGAGTTCCAAAAATGATTGATAAGGCAAAATTCAAAATTAGTGAAATTTGTCTCAGCTCCATCTTAGCAGCTTAATCAAATTTGTGAAACTTTGTAACTTTTGTAGAATCATAATATGTCACAAACTACTTTACAATATGGGTACAGGACAGAGTCATGACTATGATTGAGAAACAAATTGCAGGACTACTTTAGCTATTTTGCTGAGAATACAACGTTTCTGTTTTATCTACCCTATTCTGTAAACATAATAAAAAGCCGTGTGCTAGAGTACTGAAATGTCAGCTTGCAAGGACAGAAAAAAGGATTCAATAGTCAAATGATAATATCATCATCTGTTCATGTCTTCAGCATTCCTGGAGATTTTCACCTTGGCCTGAAAGTGCCTACAAACTACAAGTTGATCTCAAATTAAGTGGACTTGAGTGACATGTATTTGTGTACACCTTCAGTATAGTTATGGCCAATCTTCTTACAAAATCCTGACATGGATTCTCAGGCTTGAACATCTATTCAGAGTACTTCTGGCTTTGGTGATTTGGTGAAATAAACAATGTGACACTATCCTCTGACCCAACGTCCAAAAACATATGCTGACTTTTCTAGAAATGTGGGATAAGGTTTAAGAGGCATTCTCACAAGGAGGAAAGGGAAACACCCAAGAAAATAAATAACCCTAGAACTTAAATGTATTACAGATTGTACGAAGACGAATTGGCATCAGGGAGGCAGGGAGCTCTTAGTTATTGTTTGTTGTAACCTGAGCAAGGATTTAGTGCTGGGACTCTCCTGTAGAGGTGAGACCCTCAGAGACTGTATTCAAGTGAAGGAAGCACACAGAAGAAGTCTGCCTAACTGGGCGGGGGGTTGATGAGGAAGCCAGTATGCCCTCCTGGATCCTGAGTGGAAGAATCAACATATCTTGAGAAGTCAAAGTAAGAGATCCACATCTGCTGGGTTTTTATATTAACCAAAAGGGTTCAGAAACCCTACGGTAAGAAATTAAAATAGGTGTTGATGCAGAAGGCAGTGGTAGGTGCAAGTGCAAAATCTCTCTGGCCACACAGGATCCCTATAGATAAAGCCCTGGGAAGGCAAGCTCATGATCCAAAGTTACAAAACACTCAAAGAAAAATATTCCCTGTAAGAGAGAATCACAGCTATGACAAGCAGGATGAATAGAACACCAAAACTTTAGGTAATAAAGCAAACTGGTGAATGTTATGAAAAGATATGCTTAAAATTACTAAAAACATAATATAGAATTGAAGTTATAAGAAAGAACAAGAGGCAAATAAATTAAATAAATAGAAAGGAACAGAAATATTCAAAAAGAACTAAATATGAATTTCAGAAAAATGGCCATTGAAATTAAAAACTTGGTTAAAAATTTAATCAACTGATTAGTAACCAGTGAATAGAAAAATTAGAGACCTGGAAACTAGATGATATTAATAGCTAATGTTTATTGAGTGCTTACTAAGTGTACAACTAAGGATTACATAAGTACTTGCTATACTATTATTTATTATTATTTGTTATTTGCATTGCTATTACTAGTATGTTCCTTAGTATATTCTGGCTGGCTGGAATTTGTTAGTGACAAGTTGACTGGCTCTGTGGTCTCTGCTGTCAACCAACCTGCTCTATTTCCTCTGAGGAAATTATGCAAAATTCAGGGTAAAATAAATAATAACTAGATGGACAATATCAAAGAGATATTAAAAGGTATGGAACATGAAATTAAAAAGTCTAATATACATCCCTAATCCCTATCTCTTCCTGGACACCTTTTTGAGATGCATACACTACTGGATTTCCAGTTTCTTCCCTGGCCGCTGTATCTCTATCTCTCATACTTGTTCTTGTCATATCTCTGACTTCTAAAGACTAGAACAATCAGGGCTTAGTCTGCAGACTACTTCTCTCCTCTCTGGGTTACTCATGCACTTAACGATCTCATATAGTCCCTAGCTTTAAATACTAGCTCGACATTGAGATTTCTAAATTTATATGTGAATGTGTGTGTCTGTATACACACACATATGTATCTTATGTACAACCACCTTAGTACCCAAAATTAATATTTCTAGAACTGACATGATTTTCTACCCTCTCTAGTGTACCCAAAATTAATATTTCTAGAACTGACATGATTTTCTACCCTCTCTAGTTGTTCTCACAGTATAACCCATCTCAGTTTCTTACAGTTTCTTAGACCAGCGGTCTCCAACCTTTTTGGCACTAGAGACCGTTTTCATGGAAGACGATTTTTCCATGAACTGGGGTGGGAGGCGGGGATGATTTGGGGATGATTCAAGTGCATTCCATTTATTGTGCACTTTATTTCTATTATTGCATTGTAATATATAATGAAATAATTATATAACTCACCATAGGTTGGGGACCCCTGTCTTAGACCATTTCTTCTGTTTCTCTCATAAACTGCATTTAACTCATCCAAAAATCCTGTTGGCTGAATGATCTGACCACTGCTTACCGCCTGCCCACCAACCAACGCTAATCCAAGCCTCCATTATCGTTCTCCTGGACTATTATCAGAGCCTCGAACTTGGCACCCCACTTCCTTCCTGATCCTGTTCAGTCTGTTCTGAATACTGAAGCATGTATGATCCTACTTAAATGTAAGTCAGATGATGTCTTATCTTTGCTCAAAGCTCTCTGATGGCTTCCTAATTCACCCAGAGAAGAGAGGAAATCTTTATAATGGCTTACAAAGTCATCCTTAATCTGGCTGGCATTGGATCTCTGTTGGCATAATTTTCCACTCTTCTACTGTTTCAGCATTCGACCTCCCTCCAGTCACTGCTCTAAGATTCTGGGCATGTCCTTAACTCAGCTTATCTGCACAGGTTTTCACTCTGCATGGAACATTCTTCACACAGATCTCCACATGGCTTCTTCCTTCACCTCTTTTTTCATTCGCTTTACTCAAATGTCCTTGTCCACGAGTCCTTTCTTCACCACCTGTATAAAATCACGACCTTAAGAAATCATTTCCCATACCTGCTTTATTTCTCTCCTTGTCACTTATTACCATTGTATACAAAATTTATCTTTTTTCTTTTGCTTCTGTCAGTCTATGTCTCCTAGAAGGTAAACTCATATGCCCTGCTGGGTCCCCAGTGTCCAGGAGGGGAGGGAGACCCAAACAGATCCTGAAGGCACAAACAGGCTGCACAAGCAGACAGCTTGCGCTCCCTGTGCGTGCAACTGCCCCTGTTTTATTGCCGTGTTGTTCTTAACCCTTGCCTATGGCCTCATGGAGAATTCCTATGACTAGGTGACGAAGAAAAAAGAACGTCTCTGGCATCTAGACAGCTTTTTATAAAATCACCAAAATTAAATGAAAGTCTGGCAGTAAAACCTTATTTAGGGCATCATTGGGAAGAGAGATGTTTTCTCTGAGTAGAATTTTGAGCAATGCACTTGGTTGTCTACTTTGTCAAATTGCTAATCATCCATTAGTGTACTCTAACTATTACCAGACAGCACCTCATTCATAACACTGTTTAATGCCCTCAATACGAAGTCATTTCTAGCTTCTATTTGTGGGTTGGAAAGGAGTCTCTTTAATCATGAGTGAGCTTCAAGAGAAATATACATGACTTCTTGAGGTTAATTGTGTTGCAATAAAACAAATTACTTGGTGGTTTAAAGTATAAATATTACCAATACCACTCTTTGATTATGAGGCAATAAAACAAAAAAATTATTTCTAAAAATAAGACCCTTTCATCAGGAAATTTAAAAAGAATCTCAAAACAATCCTCAGGCAAAGAAGGGAATAAAACTTACGTAACTTTTTAAAAAAGACAACAAAACACATATCTGAACCTATGGAATTAAATTAAAGCAATGATCAGAGAAAAATTTATAGCTTTTTATAGTTTTTATAATAGAAAATCAGAGAATAAAAATTAATTAAATTACCAGTTTAAAAACCTAAAATAGGAAAGACAAGTAAACAAAAAGCAGAAGGAAGAAAATAATAAAAATAAAGGCAAAGTTAAAGTGGTAGAAAATAGAAATACATTGGATCAAGTTAATAAATTAATGTTCTAGTATTTTTAAACAACAAAGTAGATGAGATAATTTAATCTATAAAGAGGAAGAAAGCACAAAAATACAAAATAAAAAATGACAAGAGGAAAAATAACACGTTTTTAAAAAAATTATGAGGCAATTTTACAAAATCAATACAAATAGATTTGAAATCTTAGATAAAATAGATTATTCCCTAAGGAAATAAAATTACCCAAACTGATGACAATAGGATCAGAAAGTTTAAGCATACCAATCTGCCTAAAAAAATTTAAAGAAAGTTATCATGAAAAGTACCCACAAAAACACATCATGCCAAGAGGATTTCACTGAGGAATTATACCAAACTTGTAAAGAAGATGTAATGGTTCATGAAATTTTTAAGAAAATTGACAATAAAGGAAATATCCTATTTCTTGTAAGAAATACAACATTAATATTTAAACATTAAAAAAATACAAAGAAAATTATGGACCTATATCACTAATGATTATTTATACAAAATATCAAAACATAATATCAGTAAACATCATATTAAGAAAATAATACAACAGAAGGAAATTATGTTAATTGTAAGGAGAAAATTCATATGATTATCTCCACAAATGCTTGATTTCTATAAAGAACATTATTTGAAACAACCAGAAAAATTTGAATAATGTCTAGATTAATAATGGCACTGTAATGTAAAAGAAGCAAGATTTCACCTCTATCTTCTTAGCCTGTTTTGTCTGGCCCTGAGAATTAAATTGGCATAAGACAGATCAACAGGAGAAAAGCACACAAATTTATTTGATAAAAGTTTTATTTGGCACAGGAGCCTTCATAAGGAACTGAGGACCCAAAGATGCAGATGGAATTGAACACTTGTATGCTGAATGGGACAACGAGTAGTAAATTGTGAAAATGTGACAAGGCAAATGGGCTTGGGTAAACAAAATGACTAAGGTGATGAAGTTTGTATAGATTTCCCTCAGCCTCAAATTCCTGTCCTTGATGCTAAGAATGACACTTTCTAGTTGGTATAAAGAAGACATCTTCACATGGAAATTTTATCTCTTGCTTTTAAGAACCAGAGCTAAGATCAGAGTGACCTTGCATCATTTGCTGGTTTTTCTTTTTTTTTTTTTTTTAAGTACCTTTAGCTCAAATTTCTTATGCCAAAGTGGCATATTTTGGGTAGTGTGTTCTGAAGTCTTTTTGGGTAGCGTGTTCTGAAGTCTTTCAGTATCAATGTGAATTTCCTTATTTTGATAATTGCACTATAATTATGTAAAAGAATGTTCTTGAAGTATTTAAAAATAAAGGAGCATTATGTCTGCATTTTAGTGTCTCGGTCTCTCCCTCTCCCTGTCTGGGAGAAAGAGAGACAGTTAGGGAGAACAAAGGATGAAGGAAATGTGGTGATATATTAACACCTGGAGAGTCTATGGAAGTGTATATGGGACATTTTGGTACTATTTTTGCAACATTTCCATAAGTTTTAAACTGTGTCAAAAATGTAGAAGAAACAAATAACAAACACGTTTCAATTGAAAGAAGGCACTTTGATAATGTATAAAATATGTGGTCTTTCTATTCTAGATAGAGTAGTTTGCAAGCTCGGCTAGGTATTAGAATCACATCAAAATAGCACAGTTGAAACGTTAGACTGAAGATCTAAAGGTCCCATGTATGATATTAGAATCACCTAGGGAATTTTCAAAAATCCTTTTGTCCGGTCTACTCCTAGGCCAATTAAATCAGTATATCTGAAGGTGCTACTCAAGTATTCTTTTTTTTTCTTTTAATCTATCTTTAAAAAAATCATAAGACCTTAAAGCTCCTCAGTTGGCCTGAACAAATGGTTGTATCCCTTCAAACTTTAAATGTTGAAACCTTAAGCCCCAACATGATGATATTTAAAGATCAGGCCTTGGGAGGTAATTAGGGTTAGATGAGGTGATAAAGGTGAGGCTCTCATGATGTAGTTAGTGCCCTTACAAGAAGAAAGCTTGCTCTCTCTTTACCTACCCATGAGTAAAGACACCATCTGAGCACACAGTAAGATGGCAGCCACCTACAAAGCAAGAGAAGAGGCCTCAGAATTAAATTTACCTTACCAGTATCTTGACCTTTAACTTTATAGCATCTAGTACTGTGAGAAGTAAATTTCTCTTGTTTAAGCCACAAAGTCTGTTGTATTTTGTGATGACAGTCCTAGCTAAGACAAGCGATTTCCATGGCTCAGTCCATTCTGCAGGTTATCTGTTCACTCTGATGATTGTTTCTTTTGCTGTGCAGAAGCATTTTAGTTTAATTAAGTCCCTTTGTCTATTTTTGTTTTTGTTGCATTTGTTCTTGAGGCCTTAGTCATGAATTTTCCTAGGCCAATGGTCCAGAAGAGTTTTAATAGGTTTTCTTCTGGTACTTTTATAGGTTCAGGTCTTACATTTCAGTTTTTAATCCATCTGGAGTTAATTTTTGTATATAGTAAGACATAGAGGTCCAGTTTCATTCTTTTGCTTCCAGTACTCCCACTCCTGGGTATTGACTCAAAGGAAAAGAAATCATTGTTTTAAACAGATACCTGCACTCATATGTATATTGCAGCACTATTCACAATAACAAAGATATGGCATCAACTTAAGTGTCTATCAGTGGATGATTGGATTAAGAAAATATGTGTGTATGTATATATATCTGTCTATATATACACATACAATGGAATACTACTCAGCCATAAAAATAATAAAATCATGTCTTTTGCAGCAACATGGATGGAACTGGAGGCCATTATCTTCAATAAAATAAATCAGAAAGAGAAAAGTCAAATACTGCATGTGCTCACAAGTGGAAGCTAAATAATGTGTATACATGAACATAGAGTATGGAATAATAGACAATAATAGATGTGGAAGAGTGGGAAGATGGGAAAGGAGTGAGGGATGAGAAATTGCTTAATGGTACCCACAATACAATGCACATTATTAGAGTGATGGTTAAACTAAAAGCCCAGACTTCACCACTACACAATATATTTATGTAACAAAACTGCATTTGTACCTCTTAAGTGTATACAACAGTTAAATACTACTATGCCTTCACAAAAGCTATTTATTTATTCTGGCTTCATTCTAATTTATTATAGATTGGTTTTTATTAAGGGGGAATACAGATAGTAAAATCATACAGCTGTCAAAGTAGCATATGAAGAACTGTGTGTCAGTACAATGTGTTTATTCAACTTATTACTGAAATAGATTTGTTTTCTAACTCTTTGTTTTTAATCCTTATTTTATAGACCTATCCTTATAAAATAAACGATAAGCTTGAAAGACATGCATTCTTATGAGTCAAGGGTGAAAGACATTTGCTTTGCCTATTATACTTGGTTTACTTTAGGGATGAATTATATGATTTAAATATTTACACTGAAGTCTTGAGGAGCATCTTTCTCACCTATGTAAGTAATGTGCTTACACACAGTTATATAATTCAGAACAAGGCAATTAATTCCATAAGTGCCTTCATTACCCCCTACCTATTTCATGAAGGTGCTCTTACTTCATTTGCCTTGATACTTTTTCTTTGGAGATTGCTTAACAATTATTTTATCTATAATTTATTATTTCCATTGTTTCTTAACATCACTTTCCACATTAGAAATACAGAGTTAACAAAGCATAAAATAGACCGTTGTTCTCCTTAAATAACAAAATCAGCATCAAAACACTCAGTTTCTTTGTGTAAACTAAAGTTTCAATGTTAACATTTTATAATTTTCTTTTCTGCAGTATGGGCTAGGGCATATTCTTTTCAATGAAGAGATGAGATGTGACATTTATTTTTTCCTATTATATTAATATATGTTCACTACAGTAAATAAACTATGTGAAGCAATGAAAAAGTAAAAATTCATTTTGTCATTTAACTTTATGTCATAATTTAGGTCTGGCTTTTTGAGTCTAGAGTTTTCTGGTTCACTTAGCTGCAGTAATAACTTTATTTCATATGAAGCCAGTGAGTGCAATGTTATTGCAATCACAAAGGATCACAGGAATCAGGAAGTATTGATTTTATTTTCTTAACTTGTAATCAAAATCTCTGCAACACGTAGGTGCTGGCTTAGAGTTTCTAAAGTTGAAAGCTGTAGAATGTGAACATTTTTCCTTCCCAAGGCTACAACTCTATTTTTCCCACCCAACTCTAAAGGGAAGTTGCAGAGAAAAAGGGGTAAGCAGTCAAACGTTAGCATTTTGCACTTGCTCACAAAGCCTAGCTGGTGACTAGGCTGCTTGAGAAGCAGCGGTAATGGAAGATTTTGCCTAAAGGCAAACGTCCACAGAAAGCATTTCTTTCCCAGCTTGCCTCCCAGCTCTGCTCCAGGCTAAACTTATGGCTTTTGTTTACTTTTCAAATCTACATTTTCAACAATTTTATCTGAAAATCGAGTCACAGTTCAAGTTCTCTGCGTTTAAAAAAATTATCACTGACATACCCCTGCTTCCAGCTAAAACATTCATAAATGATGAAAATAAAACCTTGTTGGCATAACCTGTATTGATAAAGTAGCACTAAATCACATAGAGCTCATTAATATAAATGTCTACTTATTGGAAAATTCTAAACAGCAAGGAGAAAAACAAGAGTTTTATAATTTTTACAGAGCTGAGATTTGAGACTGACTCAGAAATCAGGGATAAGGTAATAATTAAAGCATCCATTATGGAGCATAAAACCGTCCTGTGTGTTTTGTAGTGACAAATGACCTGACATTTTAATAAAGATGAATAAAATGATAAATTGGATTAGCACAATATATACAAGGAAGAGAAAGATAGAAAATACAACAAGAAAACTCTCAAGACTGGCCACTGTTTACACCAGATTTTAATAAAGAAACCAGAAGTTGACCTCAGAACCCCAAAGACTACTAAATTTTAATGATTACATTTTTATATAACAAGTAAATAAATAGATCTCATGAATATTCCAAAATATCTGTTCCCTTCTCCACTGATTCCCATGTGATACAAAGTGGCATATAGAACTCAAGACCAAGTAGTTCCTTTAGGGTTACTAAAGTCAAGATTTCCACAGTGAACAAAAGCAGGCACTTGCACCCCGTAAGCATGCTGTCTTAGGAGATACAGTGATACCACTTACAATCACTTCTATCTAGTATTCTGTGTCATCATGAAATTCATGCAACTTTTTGTGGATGTTTTCACATGTCACCTAATATAAATTCCAGTTCATCCATATACTAATCTTAAAGATCTCTATAAGTTCCTGAAGCCATTTAAAAAAATTGTCTCAGCGTAATTCATTTTAGCTTGAGGGTGTTGCTGATTAGTTTGAAATTATACTGGGATTCTCATCTTGTTTTATTATCCCCATTCCATTTTCTTCTTCTTTCATATACTCAGAAATGTATAGGCAGAACTTTAAAATCAAAACAAACAGAAATGACAACATATTGTTATACACATATGTTGTTATATATATCATTTTATATGTATGTTTACAAAACATAAGGAGATAAATATATATATATATATATATACAGACACACACACACATTCAGCACTATTTGTTTTGTGTTGTGAACTGAATATTTGTGTCCCCCTAAGATTCATGTTGATACCCTAACCCCCAATGTGATGGTACTTGAAGGTGGTGCCTTTGGCAGGCAGTTAGGTTAAGGTAAGGTCATGAGGGTGGAGGGCCCCATGATGGAACTAAAGGTCTTATAACAAGAGGAAAAGTCATCAGAGTGCTTTCTCTCTACCATGTGAACACACAGTGGGAAGGTGGCCATCTGCAATCCAGGAAGAGACTTCACTAAAACCTGACCCTTCTACGACTCTGATATCAGACTTCCAGCCACCAGAACTGTGAGCAATAAATGTCTGCTGCGTAAGCCACCGAGTCTATGTTTTTTGTTACGGTGGCTCAAACAAACTAAGACAATTTGCTGATGTTGATATGTTGAAAAAGTTACCTTTACATATGATGTTACTAATATTCTAGTAAAAACATATGTGTGTAATAAATTAAAAGGGACATAAAATGAAAGTTTCTTTTTGAAACAAGATTCTTCAGGACCTTTTCTGATATGTAAACATTGGTAATATTATTTTATGCATCCTCCCAGAATTATCCTATGGCTATGCACAAACACATTTATATTTTTTAACGAAAAAGAAATAATGTTACATGGAGATTTCCTCTCATGTAGTTTTATTTCCAAAAGATAATACAGCATATATGGTGGCTCATTCCATATCATCAAATTAGATACATTTTACTATTTTAACAGCAGAAGAGTGCATATTGCATTGCACAAATATATCATGAGCCATTTCATGAGTCCTATATTAATGGGCATTTGATTTATTTCCAGGGTTTTGCTAATACAAATAATGCTACAATGGGAATCTTTGTACCTGTGTCTTTGCACAATTACCACACCGTGGTGTGCTTTAACCAATAGAATGTGGAGGACATGACATCGTGCTGCTTTCTGCTATGGGAAGCAAGCTGCCACATAAGCAGTCCAACTATTAGAGACTACCGTGTTCTCCCAAAATTGTAGAATTGTGAGTAGATAATACAATATTTTAAGCTACTGATTTTTGTCATAGGCAGTTATACAGCAATAGATAACTGAAATAGGCTTTATTAAATGTAAGACTTTCTGTTCATCAAAAGACATCTTTAAAAGAATGAAAAGGAAGTCAAGGATTGGAAAAAAACATTTATAATACATGCAACTTAAAAAGGACTTATGTTGAGATTATATAAAGAAATCCTACAAATAAATAAGACAGATAATCCAAATATTAAATGGGCAAAAGACTTGAGACACTTTAGAAAAGGACATATTAAAATAGATAATATTTATATTAAAGATGGTCAATATCATTGGTAATTAGAAAAATGCAAATTAAACTACAAGGGGCTATCAATACACAAACATCAATGACTAAATAAAAAGTTTTCCGGTACTGAATGTTGACCAAGATTTCTGTAGCACGTGAAATTTCCTTACATTGCTGGTGACACTGGAAACTGGTACGACCCATTGGATTTATATTACATTTGGCAATACTCATCAATGTTAAACAATCAGCAATTCTACTCCTAGCTATATTCTCCGTGTTAGAAAGGAGTGGATAAATTCAGACCACACTAAAGGGGAGAATTTACACAAGGACATTAGTACCAGGAGGTGGGGATCACTGCAGGCCGTCTTAGAGGCTGTTTATCAAAGCTACCTTCTGAAAGAATGTAGAAATGGATCATAAACACCAATTTTAAAGTATCTTATTTCCTGTGTAGTTTCTCTTACTACCTTTTAATCTTTTGCAGTGGATCAAGGAAATTATCCATAAAACTCTTTTTAAAAAGGAAGCACTGTGGGTGGAAGAGGCTGTCTATCTGTGTCTATCATCTGATGGAAACAACAGTGTTTATGAGTTGGAAATTGTTCCATTCCCTAAGCTGTCTCAAAAATACCTTGACTATTTGGAGTTATCTTCAAAAGAGAAAAGAAGAACACAGGAAAGGGAGAACATGGCTGGGCCATGATAAGTTGTCCTGATACTTAGAAGAGGAATGACCAGTGTATGTATTCCAACAGCTCATCTAACGGCGGAGGTACTGCAGTGGAAAAGGGAATAGACATCGGGCGATTTACTTCAATTTCTTAAGCTTCACCTCTAAAAGGAAGTAAAGAGTACTCACAATTCAGGTTTGCTGTGAACATTAGTAAAGAAAGACATATACTGGTAAGATAGGCATTTGATTAGTCTAAATATTTTTCCAGCCTTCCCTTTCTCCTCATCCTCTCTCCCTCCCTCACCATTATAACACTGAAGAATTTTCTGACCCATTCGACTTCATGTGATTTTTCATTATTTCTAATAATTATTAGTGTTATTGTTCATCTCTGTATATTTTACAATATTTACCTGAGTTTTTATATATTACGTATGTTCAAAGTGTATTTATTTAATTCTGTTGAGTTGAATTCATAAAAGGGACTAAATGTTAACATATACACTGATCAAAATAAAGATTATATGCCAGTTTATGTTATTATTCTACAAAAATAATAAATGGTAAATTTATACATATTTTTGCAGTATTTATGATGTCCTTGAGATGTGGTAATTTTGCTTTGAGACTTGAAATTAATTTAGAAATCATTTAATCAAAATTTTTAGTTTATTTTGAAAGAATCAGGGTGATTTTCCATATAACGTAAAAAAACAGTGTAGCTGTATGCATAATATTAAAATTGTTGACATGTATATTTTAATATGCAAAAATTGTTCTAGTTTTCAATGATTTGAGATTTAATGTTTTAATATAAATCTAAAATCCATAAGCACAAGTATTAGAATTAGCCCACAATTACCAAGCAAAACTATATTTAGCAAATGGTTCACATTAAATTTATTTTCAACAAAATGCCATCTTCCAATCATGTAAGTTACTTCCTTATCTAAGGAAAGTACCAAGTCTCCTAGAAAAATATAAGCCACTTCCATTTGACATTCAGATGGTGACTTTGGCTAGCTTGGAGAGATCAGTACTGTTTTCTGCAACTATACACTAAGTCAGTTATCTGATAGAGAAGCAATTAATATATTTAAGAAAAATATATCTATATTTCATCCATTCTTTAGGCAATGTTAAATATACAAGGAAGAAAAATTGCATAATTGCTTTAATTTGCATTTTGTAATCTGTAAAATTTTTTGTTCATAAAACAATGCAAATTATTTAGAAGAGTGCCTGGTACTCAATAAATATTTTTAAATAAGTTTTAATGTTTATTTCATTTTCTTAAAAGAGTTGAATTGCCTTTTTAGTTAATAATAATTAAAATATGTAACCACATAAACAAACAAAAATGAAGAAACTAGCCTTTTGTATTTTGAAACAAAATCTCTTCAGATAAAAAAATAATAAAATTACACGTGTGTGTGTGTGTGTGTGTGTGTGTGTGCGCGCGCGCGCTTTGATTCTTGCTGGTTGTTACCCACAGGCTTCCGTCTTTTTTGCTTGCTATGTAGCTTTTCCCTAGGGCAGCTCACAATATTCCAGCTTCATTTTTTTTTTTCAAAACAAGCAAGGGAGAGAATCTCTTAGGAACAAAAGTTCTCCAATTTTATGTATCATAATCACTGAAGTGACATCCCATCACCTTTACCAAACTCTATTGTGTAAGAGCAAGTCACAAGTCTATAGTCAATAGAAAAATTTGGATCTTATACAAATTCAAATAATTATATGTATGGCATTTACAAAGAAGGGTTCCTTATTTAAGGTAGAGTCAATGAGAATCAATGTAGAAATGATTGTATCTGCATATATGTCATAATAAAGAATACATTATTTAATTTTATACAAACCTATGGAAAGTCTTGACATTAGAAACATAGGGGAAAAAAATGAGTGAACCAGAGAGCTTACTTGGAAATGAAATTCCATGTCAGCATTACTTACAGAAAGAAAGGAATTAAGAAAATCCTGCCGCATTCAAGCACATGCCTCTGTCATAAGGTTTTTAGCTATGTTACATTGCTCATCCATTAAATGTGCCACTTATGTGTTTTTTGGCTGCAAGCCTCAGAAATCACTTTACCTATTTTAACAAATAACAAATTTATTTGAGTGATAAGGAGTTTCATAGAGATTCAAAGGGGTAATTGATTAGTCAAGCTTACAAAATTTTAGGAATCAGGGCAGATCCAGGTTTCCAGATAGTAGGAGCGAATTTCTTCAGGTGCCACCACTAACGTAATTAAGCCTAAGAGCAAAATCTCAGGAGGA
>RJWJ010023907.1:0-25338 GCA_004363605.1 Indri indri
GAGCGGCTGCACCTGCTGCACAGGAAGGGTCCTGACCCAGGAGGGGGATGGCAGCTGCAGAATCTCCACCGTCAGCATGTCAAGGATGATCCAAGCTGCAATTTAATGTGAAAATGGCTGGTGTTGCCATGGGCTCCATAGCTCGCGTGCCATTATAGAAATATTTCAATGCTCTGAGGATTAAGACCATCTGATAATGAGCAATGACATGACAGATCACAGCAGCCCCTAGGAAATCCATGGGGTCAATGACACAGGGGGAGAAGATAATAAAACAAATTATAAACAGCGAGTATATGCGACAAGATCCTGTGTTCTGAGGCAGAGCCTCCGGAGATAGTTAAGATATCCATCCACGTGTAACAAACACCAGTAACGCTTCCTTTTAAAATAACACCTATTTAATGTATTCTGGCTCAGCCATGAAGCATGCTAGTCACTCTGGAACTTCTCCAAATCGTGAATAAGAGCATCCTCCTTCACCTTTCTGTTTTCTAATTGGCTGTCAGGGAGGTCATTTCCATGTCTCTAGAGATTGAAAAGCATATGGGTCCAGGGTTTTTTTTTCTGATTTTTATGTAAATGATCCATTTCATTAGTGCAGGAAGATAATTCATGACACGACTTCAAATAAAATGTTTACTGCTAGGAGGCAAAACATGGCTGACCATTAACCTCAAACAATATCGTGGTAAAACACTGCACCCAGATCCTGCTATAATTTGGAAATGGATTGATTTTTGCAAGTTAATGCATAGTTAACCCATAGTGATCATCTCTGTGAATGTCCCCTTAGTCTTCTCTTAAAAATTTACCCAAGCTTCTAGGACTTGTACAAGTGGCCCTCATCAACAGCTTTAGCCCTCATGGGTCATCGTCCTTTTGCCTGAAGTCTTACAGCAGTTGGTCTGGAGAGGATACATCTTACGTTTTAACACTTAATGAGATGCTGCTTTGCTGTGTAGTCTATTGCTTCTGTCTGCCTCCATCATTGCATATTTAACTCATTGAGGGTCAATACCACGTGTTTACTTTCTTCTGTAGCCCCCAGATCTGCCCTATAGCTTTGTGCCTTGCTGATGGGATAGCGTGTACATACTCTGTATTTCTTAATTAATCCAGCCTTTGGATTTACACCAACAGACTCAAAGTCCCAAGATTAAGTAGCCTGGAGTTCTACATAATGCCTAGACTTTGAAATCTTTTATTTTTTCTAAAACATTTTCTACACATCATCACATCCATCCTTAACCTGGCCCTGAGAGGCAAGCAGAGAAGGTATCTGTACCACAAATTGTAGGTTAAAAAAAAAATGATTTTACCCATGGTCACAAAACTAGTGATTCTCATATCTGGGACTTGGATTCATGTTTTCTGTCTTCGAGACCCAGGGTCTTTCCACTATATCTTGTTATTATGCACTTTGATAAATGAAAGCAGTTATTTTACATTATTTGGACAAAATAAAACCAAATGATAATCATTTGTCTAATAATGAGAAAAAAGCCAGTTACATATTTTTGTATGTAACTCAAATCAAATCATATATAAGCACTTACCAATTACTGATCTAGTTGCTTAGCAACATACCTCTGTATTAGAGGGGGGAAATGTCTCAGCTGAGTGAGTTAGGTCATGGCCAGAATTAGGATATAAAGGCAAATTATACGAAAATGGCTTCTCCATTCCTACAACCTGGAGTGGGTCCTTGCATAATAATAATGGCAATAACAACGACTACCACCACCGCAACACAACATCATTAGGTACCATCTTCCACAGCCTCATGCTTCTCCCTCTACATATACAAAAAGAATGCTGGAGGCTGTTCAGAATGAATCTCAGTGCTCTGGGAAACTCAATGAATGACAATCATACCCAAAGAGCTATGCAATCAGTATGCTATAAATATCACTAAAGTCCTCTTTGAGTCATCCAGCCACTGTTCCATAGTAAAGAGTCGACTCCTAAATTGCACAGATGAGAAGAATCCACACCACCAAATGTTACTGATAACTTTACACTGGTTCCCAGCAGCAGAGATAAAGAGGAACTGGGAGAAGGCTGAGGACCCACAGCAGGTAAGCCCACTACACAGCTAAAGAGCTTTACTATCAGAAACAGGCTCAAAGTTTTCCTGAACCGTGTTATCTGGGCAGTACACCATTCACTCAAACCTGGAGGTACAAAAAGGGTAAAAAGCAGCACGTGACAACCATACTGCTGGTGGATGTTGCTAATCCATTTCCGTCTGCATTTTTTCATGGTCGGAGTAAGAATATGGATGAGTAAATGAAATATGATTAAAGGCAGAAACCAGGGGAGAAAAAGGAGCCCATTCATAGACTAATTTTTTTATAAAAGCCATTCAAAGTAAAACCTCCTTTGCTTAAAGCCAGGTACCTATGAAAATGTTTGCTGAGTCAAGCTCCTTGTGTGAAAATAGATGCTTTCATTTGCCAAAGTAAAGCAGAAGGTGTTTAATAAAAAAATTAGCTATTGGCATGGAGTCCTAAACAGAAGTACAAAGCATGAGTTTGTTATTTCCTGGCATAGAGATGTGGATTTTAGAAATGCCAAATAAATACTCTGTCAGTGGCAGAATCCATGCCTTGCTGAGAGGGCTTTTGCTGCAGAAGGTCAGAAGCATCCTCTGCCTGTTTCTGACAGGTGTGTATTCTGTTGGTCTATCTGATGCCATGATGTCCCTGGCTCAGTTAAGCTGCAGTGATGTATATTGGGATTTAAAGCATTTTAAGAATGATGCTTCTCTTTGCCTTGCCAGGGGTTAACCCCTCTCAGCTCATTATACAGCAGCTGCTCAGTAGCCCGCCGTCCCCCAATCTGCTCACCTCTGGCTATATGGCAGCGGGATAGCAGACGCTGCAGCTGACCTTTGAGGCTTCCTTTAATATTTTGTATGACAGGGACTCTGATGGAGCTGCTTTACTAATGGCCAAGATGCCATCTGTGAGAGCTCGGTTTTAGGACCCAAGAGGAGGTTGGGAACTTGTGCTTTAATGAACCTAATTTTCTCCAGAATTTGACGAGTTGGTGCCACACTCCATGGGCAGCCTAAGGACACGTCAACTTTCTCATTACACTTTTCTATTTTTGTATGTCCAGTAAGTCAGACCCAAATACTGCCGAGACAACAAGTTCCAGGTCAAGACCTAGAGGAAAACAGTCATTAAAACCAGTTCTGTTTCTAAGACTAACTTAGGAAGGTGGTAACTTGCTTCAAGCCTCTGCAATCTTTCATAGAGACATCTTTTAAGAGAGAACACCCTAGTTTTTCAAGGACATTGGAAGATGGAATAAACCAAAACTTATTCATAATGCATGTGAAACAGAAAAGTCTAAAGGAGCATGTTACCAATTTATAAACTGCCTTTGATGCCATGTGACATACATGTTAGCCGTGATTCCATGGCTTATAACTACCTTATTATCCATTCATCATTATTTATCTCCAGTCAGATCTACAGAGCTACACTTCCTTTGCTCCTTGCTGTTCTGGAAGGGTGGGCTCCAACCTGCCAGTGCACACTCATAAGAACTTTATCAGGGAGGAGAAAAAGCATTACGAACACAGAAGTCTGCAGGTGTGCCTTCAGGGCATTCTGCTTAAAGTATGCAGAATACAAATGCCCTGGACAATCACAAGTGAGAAGTCCCTACCTGAGAAAGGACAAGGGGACAGTATCACTCACCCAGTCCATATCTGTAGGACAGAGCTTTGCCTGCTGTCTGACCTTGTGCCAGTGGCTGTGCACACAGGTTACTGATGACCTAGCCACTCCTGTGCCCCAGTTCTACCCGCTCTTGTTCCTGTTGGTTTGCCTGTGTCAAGCCCTGTGTCCTCATCTTCCCAGATTCCTGAGCATTCTGATTTTAGCTTCCTCATCTCCCACATTTTGGCTTCTGCTTGCCTGCTTGACTTCCACTTGCAAGGCTCAGCTCCAGCCTGGGTTGATCTCCCTGACTTCCTTTCTGCACTTACACGCACAAGCAGTTTTCCCTGTGCCAACCAACCTTCTGGCCATCAATCCTTCTGACCAGAAGCTCCCTGTCTACAGATCTTTATGTTCCTGGCCTGATCTGCCTGGCACAAAGTCTGCTTAGTAGCAGGGAAATTGGGGTAGCTTATCTCTTCCCCAGTCATACCTTTCCAAGTTGGGCTTAATACATAAATTGAAAGAACTGTAAACACATACACACTGGACCCGAGTAAATGTAAATTTAAGTTTAAAAAAAAATCTTAAAGCCAGATATAAATGATTTAAGTTAATTGACATTATTGCTATCTTTCATGAATATGAATAATAGAGAACTGTCTGATCTTACTGAATGGAATTGATGCAACCATGCATCTACATTCAGTTGCCTATAAACACAGAGAAAAAGACAATCGTAGGCTAATTAAAGCCCACTCCTTGTGGAATGCCAGTGCCCAATTTTGCTGAGAAACAATTGTCCATAAAATACATATGCATATCTTCTAAGTATAAGGACTATCCAACTAAAATTAACATTCCTTCATGAATAAGCATATTTCAGATAATCTGATTTCAAGAATCTAATGAATCTAATGTTCTTTTCATTACATCATTCTGCCTTTTACATGCTAACTCCAGTAGTTTCTAGTTAAATCATTTATACATATGCTAATGTAAGGTTAAAAGGAGGAAGCTGCATGATTTACCATAAACAGATAGCCTATTTAAAAGCCAAAGGTGATCACTAATTCCTTGGGAGTTTTCCTTAATATTTATCTTCCTTCTTTTAGTTGTTTGCTAGAAAATTATCTTGAAAAGCATAAGAAACTGAAAAGCAGTTGTTCACTTTTAATGTCTTTATTTTGGAAAAAATAGTGCTTTATTCTCATTTCTTCCATATTTTAATCATGTGAAATTAAAAACTGACATGAAATTATACACTTCAGATATCAGTTGTTGCCTGAAGCAGCAAACTGCTACCAAGGTGCGATAGCTAGAAACGGGCAGCATTTGCAGAGCGAGTAAAGCCTTTAATCCATGACTCTTTGCTTAGTACCTGTAGCTCTTTCAGAGCAAAGCTAATTAATTGTCAATGCTGGGTGACATGCTCTGTGGTCTGGGGGCTTCTTGGTTAATTAAATTTGAATGTAACAGTCTCGCCTGCTAAAGGAAGTAATTTCTTTTTTCCCTTTTAATACCAATATTTTTATTTAACAAATTATTTACCATAGTTGAAATCCGAAGAAATCATTAAGTAAGTTATTTCAAAGAAAAAATAATTTGTATGGGATCCCTGCATTGTAAAAATATGTACCAGACACAGAAGTGGGTCAGAGTCCCTGTCCCTCAGTCTGCTATATGGCTGGACCACCCCAGAGGCTGGGCAGTTGTTTAGACTGCTGGTACCTTAGCAGCTGCACTAGAGGCAGACAGGTAGAAATTCACATCCCCTCCTCCTCTATTTGCACTATTGTCAAGTTGCCTGGGATGGAGTCCTTGCAGATCGCTGAAAACCATGGCAAAAGCACACTGTGCAATAACGTGCACTCGTCACAGCCATGTCAAAGCTCTGAGATAAAGAAGGTGGCCTTTGTTTTTATTAAATACTGAAGTGGAGAAACAATCTCCATGAAGATTTAATGAAAATTTCCCAGTTAACTCTGTAAAGAAACCCGGGCCATGCTAAATTGCATATTTAACTAATGTTTACTTAATGGATGTATTTGCAGGCAGGTGAAATTTACAATATAATTTTTAATGCTGTGGATACTCTCAGTTATTAGAATCCTAAGTTAAATAATTCACATTTTTTTTGCAGAATCTAGAGCATAATCACATTATTTTAAGTAGCCATACAGGTTTAAAGTACTATCTCAACTTCACTAATACATTGTTAATTATAACTATAATTTTTTGACACCGAATCCTTGGCTAAGAGTAAAATCACCAAGTCTGATATTATTATGAGGAAAATAATATTTATGTTCTGATAGATCTTCTAGGAACACATTGTGTGAAAAGAAGAAAACACTTGTTCTCTAAGTCCAGGTGCCATCCAGCTGCATCTGCGAACATATTCATGTGCCACTGGACAGAACGTAACTCATGTTATATAATCAAACCATCAATCGGCTTTTCCTTGTATGGATTCCCACATTTACACAACAGATACCCTTCAACAAATTGCTTGTAATTTGACATTTCATAAATTGAATCTTATTTCACATTGATTTATATCAAAATTTCAGAGATATATTTATGAATGTTTTTCAATTGAGATTGGCTTCAAATTCTTTATCTTTAAATACCTGTTCCTTCCTTCTACCCCATCAAGCAAATCACTAATGACAACAAATGCAGGCTCGTTCAATACCATATTTAAAGATACACAGATGTGACTCCTAAGGCATGACTGATTACCAAGAAATAGCTAAGAAATATATGAGATTCTTCACTTTTTATGTTAGGCTTTGACTCCACAGACAGAAAGCACTTGTTTTTGAGATGTATTATTCTTGGCTTAGATCTTCATTTATAGTATTTGGTTATAAAAAATATTCAGGTTGTCATATTTCTGAGTCTTCTGCAAGAGGATGGCAATGGGAGTTAGGAGAGCAGATGAGATGGGCCCCGGGAGGTGCAGAGCAGAGTGGGAACAGAGAGTGGCCCATGAGAGATGCAGGAGAAACCCCAACGCTGAGTGAATGGATAGAAAAAGAGAGGACTGCAAAGGAGCAGCCAGAGAGGTAAAGAGAAAGGTGGAACAAGTGGTTAATAACGTTAAATGCTTCTGAGAGACCAAAAAGAGCATGCAACGTGTCCATTGGATTAGAATTAATGACTTTATTATTGACCTTGAACAGAGTCAGAGGAAAGGTGGAATACATTTCAGTGCGTTGAGAAGTAAATGGGGGCTGAAGTAAAGGGGGTCTACACAATTCTTCTGAGAAATTAAGTTGTGAAAGAAATGAAAAAATATAGAATATTACATTTTTAAGCCTTCACCTAAATGCCTTGTACTGAATTATGTTGCTATGGTATGGTTTTGTTTTTTTATAGAGGTTAATATAAAAGTATCCATAAAAAATAGTTATACAGCTTATAAAAATTAAAGATGATATCTTTCATTTTATTATCTATCCACTTATTTATTCATGTTATTCCATAAACACTGATTGAGCACCTACTATTTATAGGTTACTATGTGTTACCCAATGTTCCCTATATAAGGATCCATTGAAAGAAATACCCAAAGACGAGGAGTCTCCAGACGCATCGTACGTGTCACTTTACTGGGAGAGAATAACGTAACCCAAACCTAATATAAAAAACACAGAGGCTTTGGAGTCAGAGAGGATTGGTTCAGATCCTGGCTCTGCCACTTACTTTGATGTGTGTATAAATAATGACACCTGCCTCGAGGGTCTCTTGTGAGAATGGGGGCATAACATATGGAACAGTGGCCATCACAATGATCTGCACACAGTAAGAGCTCAACACATGTTTTTGTTCCCTTCCTCTTTCTTTTACTCCTCTGTGATCCATTTGCCTTAGCTTCCACAAAATCCAGAGCCTCATTAATGTCCACGTGCAATTACTGGCTCGGTCCAGGTCGGAAGTGGTATCCCACTCTCTCCTTCTAACCTCTTTCTAATATATATTTTAAGATCTAATTTATTTCACAAATGTTTAATTTTATAAGTCACTTAAAATCATTTGGGGATGAAAGCCAGCGCAGCTGCAGCCTTTGGATCTGGCTTGTCTGCACACCAGGGAACTGTACTGTCCTGAACAGGCACCCCAGGTGCCATGCCTTGCATGTGCCCTGCCATACCTGTGCAAACCTGCCCCATGGCTGCCCCAGCCTGAGGACCTCTTCCATCCCGCATAAGCATAGTGCCCTGTGGGTCCACTCTGTCTGGAAATCCTGTTCCATCTCACATGTGAGCTGCTACCTGCTGGCCTCCTCTGCACCAGAGGCTGCTCCACCTGGCCCCACTATGTCCTGCACACCTGCTATGTCCTGTGCTGCACCCTGTGCAGACCTCGCCCCACCCACACACCAGGCACCTCAGCTGCTCAGGACTGCATGTGTTCCTGTTATGCCCAGTGGACCTCCTCCAGCCTATGCACATGCCCTGTCCTGCCAGCCAGCTTTAACTCATGTGCACACCTGGCACCAGGGGATGGCCCTGCCACAGCAGCCTGGTGACAACCACAGAGGAACAGGGGAAATGTAGCACAGCAGTAGAATTAAAGGCTCACAGTGCATCTACCCCTCTCTTGCCTGGTCAAACTTCTGGAGTAGGACCTAAGCACGCCATCCAGGGACCCAACCTTATCTTCACTGAGCAACAGAGGTCCCAGCAGAGGAGAACAGGTGTACCATATCTGCTATCTATTTTGAGCTGAGAGAAGTGGCCCCAGATGAGAAGGCACCAGATAAAAACTCCGGCAACATGAGAAAACAGGCTGTCTCGACACCCCCAAAGGATCACAATAGCTCTCCAGTAATGAACTTCAACCAAAAGGAAATTGTTGAAATGAGAGATATGGAATTCAGATTACAGATGGCAAGTAAGATGAATGGAATTGAGGAGATGGTAGAAAACCATCTCAAAGAAACCAAAAAAAAAAAATTCAGGACATGAATGAAAAATTCACTAAAGAGACAGATAACGTTAGAAAAGAGATAACGGAACTGAAAGAAATGAAAGAGTCATTTAGGGAATTTCAAAATATACTAGAAAGTTTTAACAACAGACTAGACCAAGCAGAGGAAAGAATTTCAGACCATGAAGACAAGGATTTCAAAGTAACCCAGTCACTAAAAAATGCAGAAAAAAGAAGAATGAACAATCACTGGGAGAAATATGGGATTATACAAAGCAAATATAAGAATTACAGGTATCCCTGAGGGAGAAGAAGAAAAAACAATAAGTATAGAAAACCTATTTAAGAGAATAAATAGAGGAAAACTTCCCTAGTATCAGTAGAGATTTAGATATCCAGATTCAAGATGGTCATCAAACACCTGGAAGATTCATAGCAAACAGGACATCACCAAGACATGAAGTCATCAGCCTGACCAAAGTCAAAGTGAAGAAGAAAATCCTATAAGCCATGAGATGAAAGTAAGAAGTTACTTACAAGGGAAAACTCTAACTCTAGAATCAGACTAACAACAGACTTCTCAGCAGAGACTTTTAAGCCAGAAGGGACTGGGGTCCCATTTTTAGTCTTCTTAAACAAAATAATTGCCAGCCAAGAATTTTGTATCCTGCACAACTAAGTTTCATAAATGAAGGAGAAATAAAGTCTTTCCCAGACAAGCAAACACTAAGGGAATTTGTCACCACTAGACCTGCCTGTTCTCCAACGTGGAAAACAACAATTGATACACACCAATGTAAAAATGCCCAAAAGTTAAAGCTCACAATTCTTATCAAACATTAACACAAAGGAGAAAACAAAGCAACCAGGTATCATTGAACATGATGAACAAAACAGTATCTCACATATCAATACTAACATTGAAAGTAAATGGTCTTAATGCTCCTTTTTAAAGATATGGACCAGCTGAATGGATGAAAAACACACCCCAAGTATCCACCGTCTCCAAGAAACCCATCTGACTCACAAGTATATTCATAGACTCAGGTAAAGGGATGGAAAAAAATATTCCATGTGAATGGAAACCAAAAGTGAGCAGTAGCTAGTCTCATATCAGATAAAATAGACTTTAAATCAACAATGGTAAAAAAATAAAAGAGACACAGACACTCATTATATAATAATAAAGGGAGCAATTCAGCAAGAATATGTAACAACCCTAAATATATATGCACCTAACACAGGAGCTCCCAGATTCATAATCAAATACTACTAGACCTAAGCAAAGAAATAAACAGCAACATAATTGCTGGGGACTTCAACACTACACTAACAGAGCTGGACAGATCATTGAGGCAGAAGATCAACAAATAAACACTGGAGTTAAACAGTATTCTATAACAAATGGACCTAACATATATCTACAGAACATTCTACCCCAAAACTGCAGAATATACATTCCTTTCATCAATGTATGGGACATTTTCCAAGATAGATCATTTGTTAGCCCACAAAAGAAGTCTCAGAAAATTCAGAAAAATCAAAATCATTTCACGTATCTTCTCAGATCACAGTGGAACAGAACTAGAAATCAACTCCAAAAGGAACTCTCAAATCTGCACAAAGTCATGGCAATTAACCTGCTGCTGAATGATCCTTGGGTCAATGATGAAATTAAGATGAAAATCAAAAGACTTTTTGAACTGAATGACAATTATGACACAAACATACAAAATCTATGTGATACATACAGAAAAGGTAGTGTTGGATGGGCATGGCAGCTCACGCCTGTAATCCTAGCACTCTAGGAGGCCGAGGCGGGTGGATCGTTTGAGCTCAGGAGTTCAAGACCAGCCTGAGCAAGAGCGAGACCCCGTCTGTACTAAAAACAGAAAGAAAATTAGCTGGACAACTAAAAATATATCTAGAAAAAATTAGCCAGGCATGGTGGTGTATGCCTGTAGTCCCAGCTACTTGGGAGGCTGAGGCAGAAGGATTGCTTGAGCCTAGGAGTTTGAGGTTGCTGTGAGCTAGGCTGATGTCATGGTACTCTAGCCTGGGCAGCAAAGTGAGACTCTGTCTCAAACGAAAAAAAAAAAGAAAGGCAGTGTTAAGAGGGAAATTCATAATCTTAAATGCTTACATCAAAAAGACAGACCACAAATTAACAACCTAATGTCTCACCTTAAGAAACTAGAAAAAAAAGACCAAAGAAAACCCAAATCTAGCAGAAGAAAAGAAATAACAAAGCTCAGACCAGAACTAAATGAAATGGAAACCAATCAATCAATACAAAGGATCAATGAAAAAAAAAGTTGGTTCTTTGAAAAGATAAACAAAATTGATAGACTTCTAGCTAGAGTAACCAGAAATAGAAGAGAAAGGGCCTCGATAATCTCAATCAGAAATGAAAAAGGAGACATTACAACTGATACCACAGAAATACAAAATATCATCCATGAAAATATGAAAATCTCTACACACAAACTAGAAAACATAGAGGAAATGGATAAATTCCTGGAAACATGCAACCTCCCAAGCCAAAATCAGGAAGTAATCGATATCTCCCAACCAAAAACAAAGCCCTGGAACAGATGGATTCACAGCCAAATTCTACCAGGCCTACAAAGAAGAACTGATACCTATCTTACAGAAATTATTCCATAACATTGAGAAGGAGGAAATCCTCCCTAACTCATTCTATGAACCAGTATCACCTTGATACAAAAGCCAGGAAAGGACACAACAAAAAAGGAAAACTATAGACCAATATCCCTTTTGAACATAGATGCAAAAATCGTCAAAAAAATGCTACCAAACCAAATTCAACAGCACATCAAAAAGATAATTCATCACGATCAAATGAGTTTTATCCCAGGGATGCAAGGATGGTTCAACATACACAAATCAATTAATGTGATTCACCACATAAACAGAAGCAAAAACAAAGACCACATGATCATCTCAATCGATACAGAAAAAGTATTTGATAAAATACAGCACACTTTCTTGATTAAAAACCCTCAACAAACTAGGCACAGAAGGAACATATCTCAAAATTATAAAAGCCATGCATGACAAACCCACAGCCAGCATCATACTGAATGAGGAAAAGTTGAAAGCATTCTCCCTAAGAACTGGAATGAGACAAGGGTACTCACTGTCACCAGTTCTATTCAACATACTTCTGGAAGTCCTAGCCAGAGCAATCGGGCAAGACAAAGAAATAACGAGTATCCAAATAATGAAAGAGGAGGTAACTATCTCTGTTCACTGACAGTAAGATCTTGTATTTAGAAAACCCTAAAGTCTCCACCAAAAGACTCCTAGAATTGATAAATAAATTCGGCAAAGTCTCAGGTTACAAAATCTATGTATATAAATCAGTAGCATTTCTATATACTAACAGCAGTCAAACTGAGAGTCAAATCAAGAACTCAATACCATTTACAATAGCTACCAAGAAAATAAAATACCTAGGAATACACTGAACCAAGGAGGTGAAAGCTCTCTACAAGAACTACAAAACACTGATGAAAGAAATCATAGATAACACAAACAAATGGAAAAACCTCCTATGCTCACAGATTGGAAGAATCAACTTCATTAAAATGTCCATACTATCCAAAGTGATTTATGGATTCAATTCAATTCCCATCAAAATACCAGCATATTTCACAGATCTAGAAAAAATAATCCTATGCTTCATGTGGAACCAAAAAAGAGCCTGAATAGCCAAAGCAATCTTAAGCAAAAAGAATAAATCTGGAGGCATCACATTAACTGACTTCAAATTATCCACAATGCTATAGTAACCAAAACAGCATGGTACTGGTATAAAAACTGAGACATAGACCAATGGAACAGAACAGACAAACCAGAAATAAAACCACCTACCTATAACCAACTGATCTTCGACAAAGCAGACAACAACATACACTGGGGAAAAAAAAAGTCCTGTTCAATAAATGGTGCTGGGGAAACTGGATAGCTATGCAGAAGAACAGAATAAGACCCCTATCTCTTGCCATATACAAAAATTAATTCAAGATGGACAAAAGACTTAAATGTAAGGCATGAAACCATAAAAATTCTAGAAGAAAACAGAGGAAAAACTCTTCTAGACATTGACCTTGGCAACAAGTTTATGACTAAGACCCAAAAGGCAAATACAGCAATAACAAAAATAAATAAATGGACTTAATTAAAAAGCTTCTGCACAGCAAAGCAATAATCAGTAGAGTAAATAGACAACCTACAGAATGGGAGAAAACATTTGCAAACTACACATCCTACTAAGGGCTAATTTCCAGAATCTACAAAGAACTCAAACAAATCAACAAGAAAAAAAACAACCCCATTAAAAAGTGGGCAAAAGACAAAAACAGAAGTTTTTCAAAAGAAGACAGACGAATGGCCAACAAACATATGAAAAAATGCTCAATATCACTAATCAGGGAAATGTAAATTAAAACCACAATGAGGTACCACTTTACCCCGGTTAGAATGGTCATTATTAAAAAGCCAGAAAACAATACATGTTGGCATGGATGCAGAAAGAAAGGAATGCTTATACACTGCTGGTAGGACTGCGAATTAGTACAACCCCTATAGCAAATAATATGGAATATTGTTTCCATATTAAATCAATGAAATAAATGTAGACCTAACATTTGATTCAGCAATCCCACTACTGGGTATGTACCCAAAGGATACTAAGTCATTTTGTCAAAAAGACACCTGCGCTCAAACGTTTATTGCAGCACAGTTCACAATTGCAAAGATGTGGAATCAACCTAAGTGCCCATCAATTCATGAGTAGATAAACAAATCTGGTATATATACATACCATGGAGTACTACTACTCAGCCATAGAAAGGAATGAAATAATACCTTTTGCAGCAACTTGGATGGAACTAGAGACCATTATCCTAAGTGAAGTTATCTCAGGAATGGAAAAGGAAACACCTCATGTATTCTCTAATAATTGGGAGCTAAATGACGGTCATACACAGGCACAAAGAGAGCTAAAGGATGTTGGAAAACAAGAAAGGGGGAGAGGTGGAGGAGGTGAGTGGTAAAATCTTACCTGTCAGGTACAACGAACACTATTCTGGTGATGGGCACACTAAAAGCCCTGATTTAAGCATTATACAAGGTATCTGTGTAACAAAAACATTCATACCCCCCAATATTAATATTTGAAATTTTTAAAAATAAAAAATAAAAGTTGCATTGAGAAAAGAATTATGTAAATTGAGACTTGTGACTCAATACATGCTTTAGCAAACATTTATTTAGTATTTTATATAACAGTACTTTAGTATTTCAGAGTTCTCTCAAGAGAGGCAGAAAGAAAAGCAGTCAAGAGTACAGGCTGTGGAGCCCATTGTCTGACTTCAGATCTTTTTTCTCTGCCACTCACAGCTCTGTGACCTTGATCAAGTTTCTTAACTTTCCTGTGCCACAGTTTCCTCAGCTATAAAACAAGGGTGGCTATATCATGAATCGTGAGATTTAAATAAGCTGATACACACACACACATATATACACACACATGTCTTAGAATAGTTCCTGACTCATAGTAAAACCCCAGCAAATGTTTGTTCCTGTTATTGTTATCATAAAACATTAATATAAAAGCTATATTCTAAATGTTTCTTTTCAGAGATTCTTTCTCATTAGCTTCTTAACATATGAATCCTAAGAGCAAGGTCAAAGAGTTGCCTTTGCTCTAAGCCCTGCTGCATTCTGAGTCACCTCTGCAGAGTCCCCCCAGAGCTTGTCAATATTGCAACTGAGTCTATGATACTGACTCTGATGTCAGTTTTAGGTCCTGGACATCCTGAGTATGAATTTTGGTTGGGCTATTGGCTAGGAAGGTCTCATTTATAGCTAAGGAAGGGCTGAAAAGAGGACAGTCTCAATTTTAGCTGATACACTGGGGTCTTTTACAGCCTTAAATAAGACGTCAGGAAAATCCCTTGTCAGGGCAGTTGCCTGGCCTTGAAAACTGCTAGCTGAAACTAGATTCTCATGTCAACCATGTGTCTGCAGCCTTTGTGTGCTGGAGGCAATTACTTGCTTGGTAATGGCTCCTCTGACTGTATGTCCTCCTGCCAGAATGACCAGGGACAGGATAAATGATTGTCAACCTCACCAAGACACTGTAGGCAGTGTTCTGGGGTGCTTAGCATTGTGCAAAATCAATACATATGCATAAACAAGATGCTGTGTTAAGCAAACTAACACAGCTGGCTCACAATCTAAATTGGGTGTAGACAGTATCACTTTCCTTGATGCACTGGAAATAAGTTTTCTGTGCTGGTCACCAAGGCGATAGACTCTGACTGCCACGTCTCTCACATCAGCCAGCCATCTGCCAGTGTGGACACCGGTCAAGATGAAGAATGGGCCAAACGTGTGACTCACCATACTGCTTCTTAACAATTGGCTGTAATTATTTGCGTCTTCTTCATAGGACTAAAAACTCCATAAAGTCAAGAGACATGGCTCTAAGGATTTTCCCAGCTCTTTCCTACAATTCTTCCCAAAATTGCCTTGTCCATAATGAGCACTGTACAAGCACGGATGGATGAATGGATGGACAGACAGAGTTAGCTCAAAATCACTGACACCACTGAAGAAGTAAGTTTGATGCGTGTCTTCCCGCTAGGGTAAGCACCGGGGTCCTTACCTCCTTCCCATTCATAGAAACGTTTAGAAACATTGGCCTAGGTGGAGGTAGACTTTTTTCCAAGGATTGCTCCAGCTCAGAGGTTCTGCAAAACTACATTCTGGGATGTATATGGATGTGAAAGTATCTGACTATCTTTCCAAACGAGCCTGTCGGATTATATTAACAGGTTCTCCAGCATCTGTAGGAAAGGTGATTATTTTCATTGTGTAGGGGCATAAGAGATTCTGTTTCTTGTTTTCTAAAAGGTGTGGCACAGCCCAGCCTTTTAAGAGTTTCCCAGATTCATTAGTATCCTTGCTTCTCTGCCTCTGTATCCACACCCTCTCTCATCCTACAATGCTCCCTCCCTAAGGGAAAGGCACGAGGTCAGGGCCAATGCTTTATGTTGCCTGTTCCAATGCAACTTCCATGAGGGTAAGAGCTTTTGCTATACATATATTTTTTTATTGCCAAGAATGGTGCCTGGTATACAACAGATACTCAATAAACACTTATTGAATGAATAAATGAATTTTGTTTGTTTTTAAGGTTTGCTAGCTTCTTAACGATGACAATGCATAACATATTTTGTGTTATGGGATTTTTCAGGCTATCATGTTCATAAAACAAATATAATTATTATGTTCATTATAATTATTTTACCGCATCATTATTAGTCTGTGTCCAACATCTGTTTTACCAAGCCTTTGGGAGAGGGAATTTTTGAAGTTGCTGGTTGAAGCAAATATAGTCACTGGGTCCTCCTCTGTGAGTTAAAGGCTACAGACTTGGGTTTCATAAGGTTAATTCCAAAAGTCGATTTGATTAGGTCATTTTTTTTTTTTTTCCCCATTTCTGACCTTTAGAAAAGAAACTATTTGCTGCTAGACTGGCAGGGGAGGACTCTCTGTTTCCTCCAGAGGGGGCTCAAAGTCCGTACTTTCCTTGGCTCATTCCTGGGGTAGTTCTCAGCATGATAAGAGAGACGCCTATTGCTCACATTTATCGGTAACTGAGTTACCAGTTAGTTGAGTGCTTGATTTTAGTTGACAGTATGAGTATTTAACTATTTAAAAATGTAGATATTTCTCAAAATTATATTTTCTAGGTAATTAAATCAATAATATTCTTGTACTTGAACAATATGTTCTTATTAGGCTATCAACTAACGACAACAATGCAACAATTCAATTCTAATCCTGTTCTGCATTTCCCCAGAATAAAAATATGGGCTAAGCCACATACAGTCACGTGCAGCATAAGGAAATTTTGGTCAGGAACAAACTGCATATAATACAGTGGGGTGGTCCCATAAGATTATAGTTGTATTTTTACTGTACCTTTTTTATGTTTAGATATACTTAGGTACACAAATACTTACCATTGCGCTACAATTGCCTCTGGTATTCAGTAATGTGCTGCACAGGTTTGTAGCCTAGGAGCAATAGGCCTAGGTGTGTAGTGGGCTATAACATCCAAGTTTGTGAAAGTATACTCTATGATGTTTGCACAATGATGAAATCACGTAATGACACATTTCTCAGAATGTATCCCCATCAAGTGACACGACTACTTAGTTTTACCTTTTTTTCTCTGCTGTATGCTCGAAACTTCCTAAATAAAACAAATACAAATGTGTAAATCAAAGTTAATACAGTAAATTTTCTATTATGGGCCATAGTCATCAATTTTACTTAGAAATAATTTTCCGTCTTGTGAATATTAATAGCTCTATTTCATTGTATCTTAAAAATAACTTCCTGTTTATATTCTTTGCATACATGCCTTACCTCCTTCCAAAGCTATAAGTTCCTATAGGGGAAGACTAATATCTTATTCAAATAAAAAAATTTGTTTTGAGACAGGGTCTCACTCTGTCACCTGAGCTGGAATGCAGTGGAATCATCATAGCTCACTGCAACCTTAGATTTTTGGGCTCAAGCAATCCTCCTGCCTCAGCCTCCTGAGTAGCTGGGACTACACATATGGCACCACACCAACTAATTTTTCTATTTTTTGTAAAGATGGGGTCTTGCTATGTTGCTCAGGCTGGTTCTGAACTCCTGGCCTCAAGCAATCCTCCCGCTTTGGCCTCCCAAAGTTCTAGGATTACAGATGTGAGCCACTGCATCCAACTCTTATTCAAATATCTATCCTACATGTTGCAAAGTCTTTATGAACATTTGTTGAAAGAATGAGTGCATAAATAGATCCAAGAATGTGTAGGAGTGTAGTAGTCCTTCTTATCTCTGCTCATGCACTCTCAGCAAGATCCTTTCCCAGAATACCATTCTTCAAAGAGTTGAAAATCAACAAAATACATGATCTCTATGGACCAAACAGCTCTAAAATACTATTGCTTCTGTAACCACTGTGATGCTTTGACATACTATTAAAAGTATTCAAAACATTATTCCATGCTTCTTTGGTGTTTTAGAAGATTCATTAGTATCTTTTCCCACTATCATGAGTTTCGGGAATGTACCTTAAAGCAACCGGTTAACAGAATGCTGGCAGTCAGTGTGGACTACAACTGAAAAAAGACTCTGAATTACCTGAAAGGTGCTATTAACATCCTGTGCTTTTTACTATAGTTTCCCAGTGACGACTTCTGACTTTTCGAGTGAAATTAAGTTGTTTGGACTCAATCTCCTGTTCTCTCTGCTGAATAGCTCTTCCTTTTCAAGCAAGGATTTTCAGAAATGGATACACTAATAATACGGTCTTAAGACAAATAGACATAATGAGTTAACAAGTAGTCTAGGACTATCCTCCCAGTGAGTCCCAAAAGCAAGGTTCTAATCACAGGGGTGGGTCCATTCCTACACCCTCTCTCCTACCAACCCATTTTCAGCTGTTTCCAATCAGCTGTAAAAATGGGGCATGATTTTGAATCTTATCTGATACAGTTGTTAATCATCATCACTATAACGTCCCATTTGATGTGATCTATTACTAAGCATTCCCTATTGAGAGTCTGAAAATATATGCTTTTAATTGTCATGAAATATGCACACACTGACATGATGCTCATGCATTTTTATGCTTCTATGAGTAAACAGAGATTCATGTCATTGCTCTGCCTAAAATAGCCTCCCTTCCCAGCCACCTCCTACTCATCCTTCCAGTCCCAGCTCTAACTTGTATGACTCCCTCCATACCACCCAAAGCAGAATTTATTCTTTTCTCCCATAAGTTCTGATAGTATTTTGCTAATAGAACTACCTTGTGGCTTATCATCGTATATTACAATAGAATTAATTTGTGTCTTAACTGTTCCCCTCTTTGATTCACTTTTGAATTCCCAAAAACCTTACGAAGTGCTTATAACATATTAGGTGCTCAACAAATGTTTGGGTACCAAATATCTGCTTTCCACTCACATTTGGTCTGCAGGCCTATATTTTAACATTAAAGTTGATTGGATTTGTATCATGCTCCCAATAGAGTTTCAAACATAATGCAACAGAGATTGAAATTTGTACAGATTTAGTTGCTGTTGCTAAAAGCGAAACACTGGTAACTATTTGACTCTTCTCCTATCCCAAGTGCCACACTGCAAAATTCTGCCTGTACTTACTTACTAATCAGATGCCAAGAGAGAAAGTCTCCGATGGATGGCCGGGCGGGGCAGAAGGCTGCAGCCGTGGAGAGCAGCCCGAGCGATCAGCCCGGTGCTCCCTCCCCACCTCCCATGTGCCAGCTTTTAGTCCCAGTATCCAGGGACAGTCTGGCAACTGGAACTTTTGTGTTCAGCTGAAGAGAATGTGCAAATGACAGTTTTGGCTGTCAAGCAGCTTATTACCTAAGCAAGGAGCTTACATATTTATGAGCTGACATCTCAGATTTGTGGCTTTGCAGTGTTCCTCAATTTCCCTTTAGAGCAGCCAATAGGCGCAGTAAGGCCTCGCAGGCTCATTACTCCGGTCCCACGTCTCCACCCCCACACCGAGACACAGCAGGTGGCTCATTTGCGGAGACATCGAGGGTCAAAGGGAAGTGAAAAATGAGCCTACACCAAATTCCTGGGCTGGTCATGAAGAGGTGAATAATAGATCCACAGCACGTTCGCTCTCCCGGCAAAGGCAGCTGCAGCGGGACTTTCACACAGATACATGTAATATAGATACGCACATCCCTACAGAGCCGCCTATTAACACAGCACACTTAGGGACGTCATCTCATGTCATCCTCTGGACCCTCTCGCGGCTCTGCACGTGGACTGGCCACTGGAATTGACCATTCCTATTAAACAATTTTTTTCTGCAGAGAGCATTTTCTGAAGGAAAATCAGACCTAATATCAAGGAAGGGCTTGTTTCATCATGAACCAGAGTTTAACCATTGCTCTGGAAAACTATAATCATTCTGTCAAAAAAAAAGGGTAAATCCAGAGCTGGCCTCCAAGGCAGGGTTCAGAGAGGGAGAACAAGCCAGTGTCATTCCCCTTAGTCTTGGGTAGTCCTGTGAGGAAAACAAAGCGGCAGAAGCAGAATGGAATCCAAATCCTCCTCTAGCAAGAGGTCTCGTGAAATGCAGCAGAGACCCAGTAGGGGGCTGGATCAAACCCAGGTGTATCAGACTCAGAACTCTTTGCTCCTCCCTTGACAATGCTGCCTCCATGATGTTGGCAACGTGCAGGTTCTATGTCCCAGCACAGGACCCCTCTCCTTTCTCTCCCCCATCTCTGCTTTTAGAAACCTATTTCCCTCCTCCATCCTCTGAGACAGGGATCTGCAATCTCTCACTCATGGCCCAGGTGAAGCCGAGTTACAGACTGATCCCTCCCAGGGGCACTGGCTTTCAGAGGCTTATCTCTCATTTGGAAATGAAAAGTTTTGTTGCTCACAGAGTTTCAGACATCAGAGGCTCGAGCCCACATAAAGCCTGCCCTGCTTCTGTGGCAAAGAATGGGCCTGCACTACAAGGACAGTGCAGAAGGCAATATTGTCTTGTTTCACTAAAGTGCATGAATCTCAGTATCTGAGAAACGAACTAAAATATTGGTACTAAAAATACATCGTCCTCACACTAACTCGGAACTGAACGCAACTACACAGCACTCTCCACCCCATCAAAGCCTTTCACACACATTATTTCATTTTATCCTCACCGAAGACCTAGGCCTGAGGCAGGGCAGGCATTTTTCATTCATTCCTTCTTTCACTTACACATCCATTCAGCAAACATTTATTGAGCAGTGCCCTGGTCTTGACACCAAAGGCAGAGCTTAAAGACAGGGGTGCCACTACAGAGTGGTGCAGTCTAGCGAGAGAGGCAGAAACGTCTACGTGGTGGGGCCTAGGATGGAGAGACGTAGGTGCCGTGGGACAACAGAGGAGAGGCCCTGATCCAGGGTCCCGAGGTCAGGGGAAGTTTCACAGAAGAAAGGAGGCCTCCAAGAGCAGAAGGACAGGCTGTGCTGAGGGACCCTCATGTGTCACAGTGAGGAGATTGGTAGAGTCAGGAATAACCTATTTAGGGAAATGGAAGCATTTCAGCAGAGCTAGAGTATGGGGAGAGGGGCACAGTAATTTTCTTAAGGTCACACAAGTGGTTCCAAACAAAGCTGGGACTAAAACACCCAGGTCTGGACTTCTGCTTTAGTGTTCCTTCCACTCAATCGCAGCGTCTTCCCCGTCTTGCTGGTCTCCCATCATTTAGGGCCTGGGTCTGTTGTTTAAGTGTCTGCTACAAAGGCCCACCACTGACAGGAGAACACAAGGACAGCACAGAGAACAAGGCCATCGCCAGGCACTAAGCTAAGCACCATGTGTTATCTCATTTCATTCTCATAAAACCTAATGAGGGAAGCTTTGCATGCATTTTATTGATGCAAACAATAGAAGCTAAGCAATTTCCTGGTCGGTAGCTCAAAGGCAGATAATAACTATAGGTTCTACTGAATTTAGATGTTACCTAATAGCAGTTCTATTGACTCCTGGACGAAGATAAGGAGAGAACATGTGTAGGAGAGAAGGCAAGTCCTTCCTCTGACCAGGAAAACTTGCAGAGGCATTTTTCGCGGGGCATTTTTTTTCTTCAAATTTATTTTATTTTTTTTAAAAAAAATCATAAATTCCTATTTATTTTTTAATTGAAAAATAAAAAATGTATGTATTGTGCATAACATGTTGTTTTGAAATATGTACACATTGTGGAATGGCTGGATTGAGACAACTAACAAATGCATTACCTCACATACTTTTTTTTTTAATGTTGAGAACACTTAAAACCTACTCTCTCAGCAGCAATTTTCAAGACTGTAATACATTGCTATTAACTGTATTTCTTCTCCGAATTTAATGCAGACATGCATCTCCCCTGCACTCTCTTCAAGGAAAGAAGTGGGAAGAAGAAGTTCACGAACAGGTGCCTTGTGTCGGTGTGGCATAGGCTCTGCGGCAAAACTCACCAGGAACCTGCGAGTTCTCCGCAGCGTACGTGAAACCAGGGAGGAATGGAGTCCGTGGGCCAAAGGGTGTCGGCAGACGCAAAACTGAGGCCAGTTAGTTCAGACAAAGGGCAAAAACTAGCACCGGCAACGTATCTGGTAAGAAAAGCGAGGGCGACCCTGATGGAGGTGCTCTTCCTCAGAATGAAAGATCTGAAGACCACACTTGGTTTCAGAACATTTCTTGAACTCCCAATTTTTCAGAACAGTACCCGCTGTTGAGGAAGGTGGCTATCGAGAGAGAGAACATTCTAACATAGCAGGGATTGCTGAGCAAAGTGAGAGAACTGGCAGTGTATCTTAAGCAAAGCTTTCCAGCAGAACATCAGGCCAAAACGCAAGCTTCGTTCCATCTGTAAGGTATTGATCAGTTTAAGACTTATCTTAACCATCTGGCGTTATCAGTTTAGACCTTCTGGGTGCTTAGCAGAACTTTGCTTGAAACTCCTCAGAGACAACCCACTGCCTTCTCTTTCTCGCCTTTCTTTCTCTCACCTTGACTCCAGTATTTTTTTTTTTAATTGCTCAGCAGTTTTCCTGATGCCAATCAGCTGACTCTCAAAGACTGTTTGCAGGTATCAGCATATCTGCCCTCTTTGCTCATTCACCAGTAAAAAGCACTCTCCACCCTCCATGAAAACCCTGCCCTTGGCAGCTAATCTTTTTACCTTAATAGGACACACATGAGATTCCTGGGGGATTTGGCGCTGTCCACCAGGGACACTTCAGAGACAGAGAGGCAGGGCTGGCAGTGGAGGAGGAGGTGCACGCAGGAGGGAGCAGGGTTGCTTGCTCTGTGACTGTGAGCAAGAACTCGAAAGATTGCTTCTTACTGCCTTTTCTGTTTCCGGAGGAATCTCCCTCCTTTGCTCAAAATCCAAAACCACTATGAAAGCACTACCTCCACTAACCCGGGAAGGCTATAATCGGTATCTACTATAATGGGGAACCAAAAACAAGGATGAGAACTGAAATTTGGGTAAGAAAATGATTCCTTTTCTAGTCTGACTTTATTTTTTAATGATTTCCCTTTTCCCTGCATGTTTTGCTCCAGGTTTTTCACTCCCCTCCGAACCTCTTCCAGATGCATAAGTCTGGCAGAGTCCACGTAAACAAGAACCCAAGACAAAACAGCACGAGATCGAAAGCATTTCCCCTTGTGATACAACCACTTTATGTGCAGAGAGGCACTCACGTGACGCTGCCAACATGTGTTTTCTGTCTTAGATTTCTCTTGATAACAAAGGACATATTTCAAAAGGCGTGGCCCTGGGTATATTTTGGCCAGGAGGACTCCAAGAGGAGTTTGGAGATTTAGTTTGGCTCTAGGCAAATCCCCTCAGGTGCTCAGTGTTGCAGCGCTTGATGGTGCTAAATGCCGATTAATAAAGTTAGGGCCACTTTGGGTCAGGTTTGTAAGATATGATCTCATTCTACTGCTCACAGAACTGATTTAATATTCAGGAATCAACTGAGCTCATTCAGTTCCAAAATTGGCAGCCCTGTGTGTTGCTTTACAGTACTTCCTCTGTCCAAGGCTGGGCAGGGCGTGTTAAAAGGGAATCTTTAGAAGGGTCTTTCATGATGTTCCAAGACTCAGAGAGGAGAATGGGGAGGAGGATGGGGGCTGGGAGACAGGCAGGTGGGAGGGGCAACAGCCCTGCCTGGGGTATGGACGTGATAGAGAAAGACAACGATAGCCCAGAAAAACTCATGACTATTATTGTTAGAAATCCCACTTCCAAATCCATGCAAGTTTTAAGAAGCCAGAAATAGTTGCCGTTAACACTATTGCATAGGCTGTAAAAGTCGCAAATGGGCATTAAAAAAATCAGCAATTTCTTCTGATGTCCTTAGCTAAGTGATTTATGATCTTACAAGTCTCCTTTAACATACTGCTTTTTGATCAAGAAAGCTTATGTTACTCTTTCTATACAAAATTAACCTCATTTCAAATTTTAAAGGAAAGGTAAGTCATATTCTTTAATTTTAATTTGTAATCTTCTAGATATCTCTTCCTTTCTCTTATGAAATAAACTGATTTTGATTTTTAAGTTACTTGTTTCCTACCCCTGCCCAAATACTTGGGAATTGAAGTGCTTAAATCAAGACTTAGCACATAAAGATAGCATAAACCTCTGACTGGAATAAACTAGCAATGACCAGCTTTCAACTCACCAGAGTCTGGCAACCCGAGAGTGACCAGACATTGTGCTCTAGAATGGGGAGGTGTCCTGTCTCAAGAAAAGCTGCCATGGACAGGAAACACAGTCAGTGTTTGACACTAGTTTAAAAAAAAAAATCAATCTCACATTTACGCAGCCAGAAAGAACCTGTTCTGAAAGCCATAGGCTAACTTCATTTTTATGATCTTGTGAAAAGAACACATTTCAATTCTGTCTTTGATTCTAAAATGAGCCAATGTCAAATATTTTAGCAACTCTGAATAAGTCTGATTATAGCAATGACTGTCAGTTCAAAAACCTGGTTCATTTATTTTCTGTTTTATTCTCATCCTCCAGGGGATGTTTGTAAATTCTATGTCAGTAGTTTGTGTGTCTCTTCTGATATAGCTGTGTGTGTTCTGTGAGTCAACTAAACAAGAAGAAAGCTCACATAACCTGGACCCTCCTAACTTCTTTGGAATACTTTATACATTTTGTTTTCACTTTTCTCAAAAGGAAATTCACTGAAAAAGTTAAAGTAAAAAAAAAGAAAAAGAAAAGTAAACAGACCCTTTAAGTACAGGAACATAACTGTGTTACTTACACCGCTTTCCAATCCATCCTCATTGATAAATCATGGCTAAATAATCAAGTGCAGAATCCATTTCTTCACATCTGCTAATAAACAGCTTCTCTCAAATGTCTCTTGTAGATCTGGGGCCATCTCAGGAGGAAGTAAGATAGTGCAAAGGTGAAGGAGAAAAGGCTGGAAAATTCTAAAATCCATGGGGGTCTGGGAACTCTCAGAGCAGACCCTGGTGAAACATTCTTGTGATTCCAGCCTTTGGCTAAACCGTGATCCTGGCCTCACTGAGCTCTCAGCCACCTTCCCAGTGCAGCTCAGCCCCAGCTCCAACATTGCATTTCCCTCCAAGAACACTGCATCGATGGGAGGGGAGCCCGCAGGAGCCTGCCAATCTGCACATGCAAGCTCGCTTCTCAGAGGAAGCCGCACCAGCTTCTCTCTCTCGTCTGCTATCTCAGAGACAGGGAGGGAGGGGCAGAGGCAGGCAGGCAGGGAGGGGGGAGACAGAGAGAGAGAGAGAGAGAGAGAGAGAGAGAGAGAGAGAGAGAGAGAGAGAGAGAGAGAGAGAGAGAGAGAAAGAGGAGCTTTGCTAAAAGAGACAGCAGAAAGAGAAACACTTGCTACAACTCCCATTAACCCACAGTAGCTTCGGAATTTTCTCAGCACAGCAGCTGCAAAACAGACTGTCAAAATCAAGTGTTTAAAATCTTTCATTACACATCCATATACACATTTAGTCATGTGTGTGCAAAGCTGACAGAACCAAGTTTCTGTACACGTGTGTCATTCCACAAGTGAACACTTGTACACAAACAGATGCAGACAGACATCCCACGAGAATAA